>JAWQUT010001384.1:21084-32529 GCA_033807755.1 Ellobium chinense
CACACACACACACACACACACACACACACACACACACACACACACACACACACACACACACACACACACACACACACATATATACATACACAAACAAACGCACTCATACACACACAGAGAGAATCAAGTTTAACAAGTTTTATTGAACTGAAAGCCAGACCACAACTCTGGTAGGTGGACGCACAACAGCGTACTGTACATATAATGATTAACACCGAGGCAACTGCACACATTACCCATCTACGTACAGAAATCACATACATAACAACTGTAGATAATGAACATACATAGTGTAAGCCTCGGTCGCAGTTATTCCCTTTCTTCGCATATCATTAAACAAAACATCCCTTAGTTCAGCTTTCTGTATAATATTTCCACTGAGTTTGGGAGAAGACTTTCTGTAGAATTATTTTAACAAAGGGCGGGTAATCCGGTAACTCCTTTGGAATGAGTGCCTTGACAATTTTTTATAAGCTGATTGATTCTAACCAATGAGTTCGACCAGTTATATTTAGTGAACCCTTTCTACTACAATTTCTATGTATTTTGCTAGGGTCGGTGAAATACAGCTAGTGTTTCCACTTTGGTAGAGTACATTTGTCTTGAACATATTGGGATGTATATAATATCTTCTTTTCAAAAACCTGCGTCTTTTCTGCGAAAAGAAACCACATTCAACGCATGCCATTTATGACCAAATTGTTAGAAATACGGCATTTTCTTTCCATAAGTTCAATTCCCTCCCTTTCCACTTTCTAGGGGTAATTTGTCATTGCATGTTCTAACTTGATTGACAGACAGACGCACAACACGCGCGCGCGCACACACACACACACACACACACACACACACACACACACACACACACACACACACACACACACACAGAGAACGAGAGAACGAGAGAGAGAGAGAGAGAGAGAGAGAGAGAGAGAGAGAGAGAGAGAGAGAGAGGTATTCTTCGTATTTTAGTTCCTCTTTCAGACATTATAAAATCTAACCTTGTTGAAAACCTCTATGCTGGTGTTCCACTTATTGATAACTGAATCTTTCAGGCGTCATTTCTATTTCTATCACAGCCCTGCTACTGGCGAGAGCATGTCCTTGGCTTAGCCAAATTCTCTTAGTCCTACATTATATTTATAGTATAATCTTCTACTTTTCGTGACTAGTAAAACTTTACAGTGGCTATTGTTATGATAGTAGGCTAATATAGAACAACATATGTAATATACATTTTGATAATTACGTATTTTCTTTTGTAACTATTTTAATCCAGAAAACAATTACATTTAGATCTGGACCTTTTTATCAATGTCGTAACGAAGAGGGGAGCAGCCTGTTTTTTTACAGTAGAATGACTAGACTGACCACCCGCTTATTGTGATCTCTATAAATAAAACGTCCGCTCTGTGTTCAAAGCGCTCCCTATCGGCAAGCGCGGACGCGTGCTCAGCTGACAGCGTTAGCCGCTGGGCGGGCAGAGGTCACAACAAGCACATTTTCTGTCTCTCTCTCTCTCCACCTCCCGCCTCTTTCTCTCACTATCTCTACCTCTCTCTCGTTCGCTCTCTTTTTTTAAAATATTGCATATTCCCATTATAATTATACGCATCTCAATAACACAATGGACTTATGAATAAATCATATTAAATCATGTCAAACACAAGGAGAAAAGATTATGGTTAGAAAGATTATGAAATGAGACATTTGTAAATAAAAGCACAGGTTGTTTAGTCAATCAGCTAAAAGTAAAAAACTGTAAATAAATATATCACATAATAATTAATGTATGGAAAAGGCATTCCCTCCACAAGAAAAAGGATAGACAGATCTGGATTTTGTATTGTTCTCAGACTGTTTTTCCTCATTAAAGCTACCAGTACCTTATATCAATATATCCTTATGTAGGGACAATCAAGACTTTAGCACTGACAGCAGAAAAATAAAAAAAACAGATGTTTTCAAACTTAATACCATATCAGTCAAGAACTGAAACTACAAAACAGAGGACAAGATAAGGCACATCAAATCCCATAAAGGGTAAAACAGGAATTTGGAGGTAAATACATGAAAAATGTACTATAAGTAGGCTTTCATTTAGTCTCATTCAACAATACTGAAAACAAGGTAAATATTATTTTCTTATACACTGACAACATAAGCAAATAAGATAGGCTTACCAGCTGAGTAACAGAATCCAATTATAATCCAATAAGCTCATCAAAGTTGATGTGTGGGAAAGTTTCAGCATTTTTTTTTTTTTTTTGGTTCCTCTTTTGCCCAATCTGTGTAAACTCCTGTTTGCCCAGTTTTAAACTGTGATGTGTTCTAATGTTCAGAAACAAATTTATTATATGTCGTAGTGTTTCACATGAACAAGGTGGGTGAACACAAGAAACCTTCCTTAGGAGATGAGCTGCAAGTTTGTTTTTTATAATCCTATGAGATGAAAATAATATATCTATAGCTATATAAATAATAGCTGACATTTCAATCGTTTTCAAGCACTTTCATTCACCGCTGCCGTTGCCAATGTTGTGTAAACAATACCTCTGACCTCTGACGCGTTCGCATTGTCCGCACTCGCCGATAGGGGGCGCTGTGAGCCGCCTCGGACGCTAATTTCGTTTCCTGGACAATCTTGCTACTGTACTATTATTATCTTGCCAACACTAAGAAACTGGTTGTATTTGTCTTTAAGGCCAGAACATTCAGTATTTCATCAGTATTTCATCTGACACATCTTAAGGGTATGAGGTAAAAATGTGCTGTCTTCAAACTGTTGTTCGCTTGAAACGCAGAGCGCCACATTTAAACTTTGTTCAAAACAGATTTTAAAAGACGTGTGGACTATATGAAGTTCACTGGAAACTGGATGGTTAGTGAGAAAACATATTGTCATACAGACAAGTTGTAGCTGTGGTGGTCAAGGTGATGGTGGTGGTGGTAGTAGCAGTAGTAGTAGTAGTGGTAGTAGTTGTTAGTAGTGGTAGTGGTAGTGGTTGTTAGCAGCGGTAGTAGTAGTGGTAGTAATAGTAATAGTAGTGGAAGTGGTGGTAGTAGTTGTGGTAGTAGTGGTAGTAGTAATGGTGGTAGTAGTAGTAGTGGTGGTAGTAGTAGTAGTAGCAGTAGTAGTAATAGTAGTGGTGGTGGTGGTGGTAGTAGTAGTAGTGGTAGTATCAGAAGTAGTGGTGATAGTAGTAGTAGTGGTTTTAGTAGTAGTAGTAGCAGTAATAATAGTAGTAATAGTATTGGTGGTGGTGGTAGTAGTAGTAGTAGTGGTGGTGGTAGTAATAATAGTAGTAGTGATGGTAGTAGTCTTAGTAGTGGTATAGTAGTAGTAGTAATCTTGGTAGTAGTGATAGTAGTAGTAGTAATATTAGTAGTAGTAGTAGCAGCAATTGTAGTAGTACTATCTCTATTCCACCCGAATTACAATAATCTGTCACTACTCCACCTCAACTGCAATAATCAGATGGTGTAATTATTTCTTTAATGAGGTTCGAAGGGCAGCTTGGGGGCAATTCAAAACTAAACTTCATAAAAAGAACATTTAAAAGTCCAGTAACCGGTTTATGACAACAAAAACATCATAAAACCATGTGCAGTTGCCATTACTATGACCTACATAATATCCAATGTACACTTTCCATAAAGTTTCAAGCAAATATTTTTCTTTAACATTCAAACACAAACGGAGCAAATTCACCCATTCAAGTTATATTATTCAGGTATCAAATCGTTAAAAAAAATTGGAAACATCTTAACATTAAGAATATAAGAAGGCTCTACATCAAACCCTGTGGTTTATTTCGACACAAAAGTGAAAAGTGTTGGCAGGTGTAGACGTGCCCCCCTTTTTATGAAACTGCTCCAAATTGTCTCACACTTCAACTGCGATAATCTGCCTCTATTCCATCTCAACTGCAGTTATCTTTCTCTCCTCAAACTGAGCTGTAATAATGTGTATCTACTTCTCCTAAACTGCACAATAATATTTTTCTTCTCCATCTGAGCTGCAATAATATATCTCCACTCCACCATAACTGCAACAGTCTATCTTCACTCCACCTCATCTGCAATAATCTGTCTCCACTCCACCTAAACTGCAATAGTCTGTCTTTACTCCACCTAAACTGCAATAGTCTGTCTCTATTCCTCCTGAGCTCTAACAATAATATGTCCCTACTCCACCTGAACTGCAATAGTCTGTCTCTATTCCTCCTGAGCTGGAACAATAATATGTCCCTACTCCACCTGAACTGCAATAGTCTGTCTCTACTCCTCCTGAGCTGGAACAATAATATGTCCCTACTCCACCTGAACTGCAATAGTCTGTCTCTATTCCTCCTGAGCTGGAACAATAATATGTCCCTACTCCACCTGAACTGCAATAGTCTGTCTCTATTCCTCCTGAGCTGGAACAATAATATGTCCCTACTCCACCTGAACTGCAATAGTCTGTCTCTATTCCTCCTGAGCTGGAACAATAATATGTCCCTACTCCACCTGAACTGCAATAGTCTGTCTCTATTCCTCCTGAGCTGGAACAATAATATGTCCCTACTCCACCTGAACTGCAATAGTCTGTCTCTATTCCTCCTGAGCTGGAACAATAATATGTCCCTACTCCACCTGAACTGCAATAGTCTGTCTCTACTCCACCTAAACTGCAATAGTCTGTCTCTACTCCACCTAAACTGCAATAGTCTGTCTCTATTCCTCCTGAGCTGGAACAATAATATGTCCCTACTCCACCTGAACTGCAATAGTCTGTCTCTATTCCTCCTGAGCTGGAACAATAATATGTCCCTACTCCACCTGAACTGCAATAGTCTGTCTCTACTCCACCTAAACTGCAATAGTCTGTCTCTACTCCACCTAAACTGCAATAGTCTGTCTCTACTCCTCCTGAGCTGGAACAATAGTCTGTCTCTACTCCACCTCAGCCGAAATAATGTGTCTCTAGTCCACCTCAGTCTGTCTCTTCTCCATTTTAACTGCAATAATCTGTCCCTCTCCGTCTCAACTGAAATAATGTGTCTCTGTTCCACCTGAACTGCATTGATCTGTCTCCACTCCATCTAAACTGCAATAGTCTGTCAGTGTCACTATTGCACCTGAGCTGGAATAGTATGTCTCTACTCCACCTGAGCTGCAATATTGTGTCTCTACTCCTTCTCAACTGCAATAATCCGTCTCAACTCCACCTGAGCTGCAAAATTGTGTATCTACTTCTCCACAGTTTCAGCAATCCTCGAATTGTCCCAGCCTGGGGCCAGACAGCAGCTCCAAATTTTAATGGTCGTATGAAATGTGTAAAAGTTGAAATACTGTCATCAAGCCTATCATCTTTCATCCATCATAGCTGAAACGAGTCATGTTCACCGGGCTAGTAGAGTCTAGTAGTAATGGCCAGCTAAATTTAGAAACAGTTGTAGTTGTATTTCTCCCACTTCGACATGACGATATCACACAATTCACCATCTTTTCTCTCTTTCTTGATTTCCCTTTTCTTATCTTTTCTTTCTTTCTTTGCATTAGTGTCGCATTAAGTAATCGAATTTCTATATGTGAGTTTGGTTTGATATAATATTTATATTTGACTATATAAACACATCATGTTTGTAATTCTAATGTAATTGGGGGTNGGGGGGGGGGGGGGGGGGAGAGACAGCAATATAGGCCTCTCCCCCGAATGATGTGAATTTTGTTTCTCTTTCATTCCCTTTTTTAAATTCTTTTTTCTCACCGTTTTATCCATTTCCACTGTACTCTCCATAATTTTATTTGCCCTCTTTTCTTGCTTTTTCCACTGCAATAAATATGATTGAACATCAATCTTACTTGTGATAAATATGATTGAACATCAATCTAACTTGTGATAAATATGATTGAACATCAATCTAACTTGTGATAAATATAACTGAACATCAATCTAACTTGTGATAAATATGACTGAACATCAATCTAACTTGTGATAAATATGATTGAACATCAATCTAACTTGTGATAAATATGATTGAACATCAATCTAACTTTTGATAAATATGATTGAACATCAATCTAACTTGTGATAAATATGATTGAACATCAATCTAACATGATTGAACATCAATCTAACTTGTGATAAATATGATTGAACATCAATCTAACTTGTGTGGTCACTGTACAGCTGGTGTCTATCCTCACCCCGGGATGGCTCTGTACCCCGGATGTTTACATCGGGTTGTTCCTCTACTGTGGCAGCCTGACCGTGCAGTCAAGGACAAGTTCTCTTTACGAGTGCCAACCCTTGCAACCACGGGACAGCCCAGGTAGGCCTGCTTGCTGACATCATTATTCTCTTTTAATCTATATAAATTACCAACGATACAATACATGTTCCTGTATAAAGCTACATTGACTCTAGCTGAAAAAACGTCTGAATGGAACTTTATTACTATACACTAGTGAGAATCTGAAGGGGAGACACTGAAGACCAGGCAAACTACCAAATTTTCTACCAAGACATTTTCTTCACGCTGTTAAACAGGAGAGCTGGGTGGGAAAACGACATAAACTAAAAAGTGGAATTGTGAAACTCAGCTAGGCACAATTTAACGGTTTCTTTCAGCTTTTGGTTGTTTTTTTCTACCCAGTTCACCTTTGTGGTCGCAAAAAAAACCACAGTATTTTACCCATCTATGGCCATTCCTTACAGTATAACTAGATTATGACATTCATAAATGAATAGCAGACATTCTTCATTACAATGAACAGCTTAGCAACTTTTCTGCAGTGTTTTTAATATTGTGGATGTCAAAATTATTGGTTTCCATTATCCCATGTGCAGGAAAAGTGTTGATAGAATGTCCATGGAAGGGATCCGATATGCACGAGGAGGTGAGCTGCCAGGAGGTGAAACATGGAAACAATATTATATTAATAGAGATCAAGATGTATATCATCTCAGATGTCTGGCAATAGCTAATCTTACTAAGAAAGGACTGATAGTCTACGCTGTGTTTATCCTCTAGATTCCCTGCACGCTGCTCGTGTCCTCACTGTGATCAGTACAGTCATCATCTTAGCCTCGTTCCTGACTTGCTCTGTCCATTTGTGGCTGGTCGTCCGCCATGAAAAGGTCAACAAGAAGCTTGTCACGGTCTGTTTTGTTTTGGCTGTTATTACAGGTAACTCTTTCGGAGTTTTACAGTTAATTCTAGGACAAAATCGAAACAAAGTCTTTCAATCACGTTACTGAAATGAGCATCCAATAACATTTGTTTATTTGTTAGCGTTTAACCCGTGCGGCGATGATCGACTTCAGTTACTTACTCCGGACTGAGGTGAGAGATGGATAGAGTTACCCTATTAACACCAACAGTCATGACGTCATCTTTAAGACTATGAACTCAGAATGAGGGAGACAGCCAGGCTTAGGGCTACTGCTATTAAATTAAACTTTACTGACAGGTCTGATTCAAAATATCTAGAATGTGCAAGGGATCTAGATTCCAGGATTTCATTTCAACGAATTATTCTTCCCTTGTTGTGACAGGTTTACATCTAATCCAAACAATACCCGGTATTGTTCAAAGAAAGGAAAATTAACTGATGGGATGACAATGAAACAAATTGATACCCACAGTATCCTGTGTAACTCTCTTTATTTTAAAGTTATATTTTTCATATTAAACTGACTAATACCTATAAACGCATCACGTTCTAACTAATGTCACTGTGATTTTCCATTATTCAGCGCTTTTTGTTTTTACTGTTGGCATTCTTAAAAGTGCTTCGTGTTACGCACTTTGTTTTCGCACTGTCGTCTTGCTCAAACTGATATCGGAATCAGAAGTTTGTTCACAGAGTCTTTAACCGATTTTTCATTCAAAAAGGCTTGGACAATTAATCACGAGAAAGTTTTTTGCTGTCGAAGAATACCTAATATGGAAGTGAATACACTTTGAGCCATGTTTCATCAGCGCGCGTCTGAAGGTTGAGTGGACACCTAATTCCCAAGACTTAATTTATTTTCTTTTATACTGTGTGCTAGTATGTTAGTCACATCTAAGAGCAGGCACTATCATACCTCAGAGGCTGAGCTAGATAACGCAACTATCTAGGTCATTTAAGCGGGTTGGAAGAGGACGGAACGTTTCCTTTAACATGAGATTTCATTTCCTTTCTAAACAATTAGACCCCCCCCCCCTCCNCTCCCCCCATCCATCTGGAGAAATAATGTAATGCTCTTGGCGTTATTTTCTTATTTGTAAAACTTTTCCAAACAAATTGAGATGCAGTGCATTTCTTATTGCAATGTCATTTGTTAAACAATAAAAGTTGTGTGCGGAAAATTTACGCATTTTGTCGTTTTTTTATTTGACTGTTATTATTTGTTTCTATTGAAAAGTTACTGGAAGACCCATAGCTAGATATTCTATGATATGAGCATTTTCAAAGTGTTTTGATTCAATTTTCTTTGATCCAATTTCAAAGTTACAGCTGACTCTGTGGGTGTTGTTTTTTTCTGTCTGTCACACTGTATATATAGCATATGTTTTGAGTACACAAGTTACACGGAAGCCTCCAAATAGCGCATCTAGTTAGGAAGCTAAAAATAGTCAAGTACCGTAGCAGATAATCAACTAATTCCATCCTGTTTAATTCCAGTGATCATCACAGTCAGCGCTTGTATTCTCTTCGGAGCTGACGTCAAGCACAAGATGCCCACAGACCGGAAGTTCACCTACCATTTGTTTTACTCCTTTGCCCTGTACGTGTCCGGTGGAGCTCTGGCCATCCTTGGAGCAGTGCTGGTTGTGGCGAGCGTCAAGAGTCTTATCCGTATGTTGTTAGTCTAGTGTCCAGCACCAGGAAACTGAACACGTCGTGATAGACTCAAGACAACGCCATTTAAGACTCATTCGTGAACATGGCGGCATTTTTTTCACTTCTTCTTTCTCTCAATAGTACAGACATGAATACAGTTTTCACTCAAAGGCGTCGCCAGGAAGGAGGCAGAACTGTTACTATTGGATTATATCTACAACCTCAGCGCTGCACAGAATGGGGAGGGGGAAGGCGACATTAATGGCTCCTCTCAACCAAATGACAGTTGTGTAGCATGTCCAAAACTTACTACCCGAGAACAGAAACTTGGTGACGAATACACCACCCCTCATTTGCTATAAAAATGGGCTCACCTGAATTCTTCCAGGAGCCCCCCTTACAAGACACTGTGCTCACACCAGCTCTGGTTGAAGATTACAATAATTTGTTAAAATATTTGCAGCAATCACGGGCCAGTTACTGACATGGGAATGTTGCCGAGGCCCAGTAAAAGTGTATTATATAAAATGAAAAGTTAAGAATTTCAGTTGGAAATCACTCGGCAGCTTGATGGTGTAAACTAGATAAAATTTGTATGTTTTTCTATTTTTGTGTTTCAGTCAAGTTCGTAATATTTTCAACACTATGATTGAATGTCATTTTCATTATGCAAATATCACTCAGTATTCTCACGTCACACGCGGTTCTTCCATCTGTAATAGTAGTAATACTGTTACAGTCAAAACCATTTATAACAGGCCCGGGTATAACAGGGATCCGGCTATAACAGGGATTTTTCAAATCCCCATTATTTTTCCTCTTTATCTTTAGTAAAATATACCAGCCAAGTTCGACCCTGGATTTTCATGTAGACTAGGAGAGTCGATGTCAAATTTAACCCCTTGTTCTCCAGGCCATATGAGCCCAACCATGTGGTCGAGTGGTATGTCCTGTTTGTCGTCAGAATATGTTTTCCTCAAATGGTCCTCTCGAGGTGTTTTGTCTGTTGTCAGCGTACATGAGCGTGGTTGCTCGAAAAGTTTTCTGGCAAACTTGAAAGGCTCCCTGAAGAATTCCTCTCTTGTTCTACATGCCTGCCATTTTTTCCTGCATCGCCACTCTGCTTTGCACATAGCACTATGATGTTCTTTGAGGTGATTCCATACCTGACGAAGTCCCTCTTCTCCCTCTTCAGTTGCTTTCTGGAATGCTTCCGCGCATGGTTCTTTTGCTTGCGGAGTGCCCCAATCGTTTGCTATGGCGGCTTTTGTTTGGTGTGGTCCGTTCCCTCGCCTGCTTTACTCCGAATTTTTCGCGGCATTGAAGATAGACGATGTCTCTGAATACCTCCATCTTGTGCTCCTGCGAAGCCTGTTTCAAGTGCTTGTCCAGCTCTTTGGACAGTGTTTTATCCAGGTCCTTTCACGCTGTTGTACTTGCTGGTGGGAAATCAATTCTATCTCTTATCTCGTCCATACAGTCTAGGAGCTCCTGGTCACTTGACAGCCTGAATCTTCTTGGCACTGTGGATTGCATTCTGGCTGATATCTTCTAACGTCTTATCTGTCGCAACAGAGCGCTGCTGGTCAACTGAGGTGGAGCTCGCACACCCCATTTTCGTGCGGTGAATCTTCATGCCACGTTGTGTGGAGAATTTCCTACCACAGACACATGGATACTCCATCCGTTGTTCCATACTCTCAGTCCTCAGGACGGTCTGAGTCGTATCCGTTAGGTCTTGTGGATTCATCATCCTCCACCCCCTCCCCCATCTTTCGGTGAATCCTGGGGGCATTTTCTATTATACGGACTTCAAGCGAATTGACGGAGTGCTAACCCGTTCAACCCAGGTCAGGCCTTATCCAGTGAGACCTGTCTCTCCAGGTGTCCATCGGTCTTTCCCGATTGTCTCCGGTTTTTCCTGGTTATCAATGGTCTAAGCATATAGCGTAAACAGAAAATTCTCTTACTCGGAGTGCGAGGCAACAGAAGATCTTCAGAAGAACTTGCAAGTAGATACCCTCCGTCTAACAAGTGTTTCGGCCCTGTAACTTCCTGACACTCTAAAGGGGCCGGGCCCCTTTCCTATTTACCGTACTCCATCACTTTTCTGACAGTATGGCGTATGAATGCTGTATTTGAATCTATTGTTTAAATCCATGTTCACAAGAATGAGAAACAGTTGGAACATCTGTCGCCTGGACTGTAGATGGGACCATGTATTGTATACTGGTGCCAAGAGAATTCACATCTGTCGCCTACTCTTTCTGTCATAACTTTTCAATATTTTTTCACAAGCTTTTATAAGTGCCTCAAGAATGTTTTATTCCTAACAGCACATATCATTATTTTTACTCAAGTGTTGGAAATGTGCTCACGTTGGCATGTTACTGTTACTTTTAACCACCCAAACTGCACTTCGGGGGGTCTGGCATATCCCCTACTGTGTACTAGGGTTGAAATCGTTGTGATATGTTCAGAAATTTTCGTTTTCGTTTCGTTTTAGTTATAGTTTAAAAATCTATTTTCGTTTTAGTTTTAGTATCAAAATCTATTTTCGTTTTAGTTTTAGTTTCAAAATCTATTTTCGTTCCTTTTATTTTCGTTTTCAAAATATAAGTGAGT
>JAWQUT010001385.1:8889-28541 GCA_033807755.1 Ellobium chinense
TGAAGTGAGCGTACATTTTATTTTACTTTTCCCCTCCACCCAGTTCAATCTCATCCCATAACATTTTCACTTGTAGGCTTTCGGTGCACCCTTTTCCCCCAAACAAACAAACAAACAGATAGTCTATCTATTTTATGAATGATCTCTGTGGAGAAACAACAAACCTTCGTCTGACATCAGTAAAGGATGACTAGTCTCGGGTGTAAAAGAGTATGTGTGTGTGTGTGGGGAGGGGGGAGGAGGAGGAGAAAAGGGAGTGGGTGGGGTAAATTGTAGGCATAATCATCAGAATGCGTATTCACTAAATACATTTGCTTTCTTCCTGAAATCGATGAGAGACAACACAGCAGATCGTCATCTTGCAGAAGTGACGTTTCACGCATTTATCTCATGAGATGCAGGCTGCAGTCAAAGGCTTTAAAATAACACTGAGCTGGTCTACGACTCCAACCTCATGACTAACCACACTTTTTACTGCAGCTCAAAGGTCAGTGACTTAATCGTTATTTTGGTTCTTTAATTATACGGTGTTTTGTCCTGACACTAGAGACAATGGGGTTAGTAGGGGTAAGTCTCACCGTTTGGGGTGGGGACAAAGTCATAACAGGTTTATCGTAAGAAAACACTGAGCATAATCATCCATATAAGTTTACTCAAAAGGAAACAGACATTCTAGCCCCACCAATAAAGTGGGCCAGCACTAGAGCTGAGACGGATTAAATTTTTGTGACACCGAATGAAAATCCGCCCCGGTCCTACAAAATCTTCTCAATCCGGATTTTCATCCGGATGAAGCTTCGCGGTTGTACTGTCCACAGACTTATAAAAATATTATTTATAGTCTGTGGTACTGTCAACGGCGCCGGAGCGAAGGCAGTCCTCTCCGTTATCACAGTCGGCTTGCGGATGGGAGAATGAGTCAGACGGCGCAGGGCGAGTCACGTGTCGAGCGGAAAAGTTTTGTCCAATGACAATGTGCTTGGGTGAAATCGTTATGAAATTTACATAGTGGTGACAAGGTTGTAATGAGAGAAAACTGCAATTATAAGCTTACTTATCACAGAGGGGTTAACACACACCCCCCCCCCCCCCCCCCCCCCCCCCCCCATGCTGTTTGGCATTGATAACCTCAGTGAACTCGCCCGATTGTTAATTCGCTGTGTGACAATAGCCCAGTGATCTTCATCCGGACAATCCGATTACTGTCCCAATCTCAGACGATTCCTGTGTAAGGACTAACCGCGCGTTCACACCAGAGAAATTTTTGAACCGCCGTCCTAACAATTTTCACGTGAACTTTCGTGTTTTGATGTAATAGGCACGCTCAGCGACAATAAACAGTGACAAGCGTTTGTCTTCATCTGTCAAAATTTGCGGTACCGGTACCAACTCATAAATTGGCCAACCTAATGTCCATTATTAGCGCATATGGGNCCCCCCACTCAGTACTATCAGTACTATGCCTTTTTCTCCAGATTTCTTTTCTCTCTAACCACAACAAACAAGAACTTTTGCTTTGACGTTAATGTTGGCATAACGACACTGTTACGACCGGGCAGAGGGTGAACACGTAGTCTGTCGTTCGTTTTACCATATGATCAGGAAACAAACGCACGAAAAAAGATCTCTGCTGTGAACGCGTCATAGTGTTGAAGAGCTTGAGTGAAACCATGACGGAAACACTGGTGATCAGAGCATCTCCTCCAGTGATTGGAATGCGAGTGGAAATTGCCGCACTTTCATAAACACCCCCAAACGCTGTCTCAATATCTCACTGAACTCGCCCGATTGCCGACTCACAGTTTCTCATCCGAATGAGCCAATCCTTCATCCGAATGAACCGATTACTCTCCCAATCCGTCAATCCGAATACTTCATCCGGATTCGCCTCACCTGTAACCAGTACCGCCACTGACTTTGATATAAAATAGTGGCCTCCACAGTAATATAACTTATAACATTTTGCATGATATCTCAAACAAGACAACGTCTGCTGGCTTCAGCACGCATGGCTCCCAAAAATATTGATTGTAAGTCGACTCTGCTTAATAAAACAATTTCGTTTACTCGCCACCATTTTTACTAGACACTAAACACGAAGAAGAGGGCAGATGGCGCCTCATAACTAAACCTATCGTTTAATTGCAACACTCTCCATGCTCTCGTTAGGTTGCTGTTATGTGAGGTGGATTGTGGTAGTCAGACAAAGTTATCAGAATGCGATAGTGTTATCAAGAACCAGGAAGAACAATGAATCAAACAGACCAACCACTTGAAAGAACATTGTAGTTATTAGATCTCGCTCAGTGACTTTTTTGTTCCAAGGGCGAAGCTGTTGGAAAATCATCGATGCCTTTGGTCTCTCCACCTGAGTTCAAAACAAGCTATATGAACGGTAGGAGCAATTGTATAAGACTGCACTCGTCTCTCAGTGACAGCTTTCTTGAACACTTCTTGTGCCTCATAGCGATGTTCCGAGAGTGGGAGAAAGTGGAGAGTGGTGGGGAGGCGAGCCACTGTTACTATAAAGTATAATGCTGAATCCCCCACCCCTTCCCTAATTCCTGTTACTAGAATGCTGAATATCCCTCCCACTCCCAACCTCCAAACGATTCCCACCTTCGACAACCCTGTGGCGAGATTTCGCTATATATGATAAAGTGTTTGCCGAGGACAACATATTTTTCGCACGACTGCGCCTCTTGATTGTCGCACTGCGAATCACAGCGCACCGCTTTGATGTTAGTCTACAACTCAACAGATCTACATCATGGGAAAGACTGTTTTCATTGTATTCTGCCTCACTATCCAAATTGCGCACTTTGTGGGACAAACGCGTAAGTTCACACTATTTTAGAATTCGTTTTCACTACGGCTTTGAAAGTATCACGCTACTGGCCATCTCTAACCAAAGTTTGGAAAGTAATGATGTACCTAGATTCTTGTGCATGACTGAATGTTCTTGACGATGCCATCTGGTGTTCTGATGTGAACTTTCAGATATTATATCTGCAGACACTGATACGAAAAGGTTAAAGGAAAATGTGCGTTCGTAGTCTAAAGCTGGACCTTGCTTCCTCCAAAGAGAAGCTGGAGATTTGCTGTCACTAAAGTGGTTGGAACGTAGATCTATCGTATTATTTAAAAAAGGCCCTTTTTTGACAATTCGATGTATTCTGGAACAAGATTGAGGATGACAAAGAAATTAAAGACAGTTAAAACACGAAGAGATTTAAGAAATCCAGGCTACTCGATCCAATGCATGATCTGGAACTTAAGATGTCAGATATGAGAAGCTTTCTTTGTGTGGTGATGTGGTGCTTTTTTTCTTCAATTAATGATGGATTGCTGTTCAATAAAAAAATGATTATTCACACAATTCAGTCACTGCTTTGGTGTTATTCTATAGCTTCCCACATAATGAACACAGGAATGGTTTACCACTTTAACACTTTTACTTTAAAGCTTTTGGCCTCTTTGGAGCACTAAATTGGCGCTTGCTGATGCAGTTTCGTACAAACTTATGCATATAAATAAACAAACTACAACTGATCGACACCATAGTAATCCTGTTGGGAATTTGAATGTAGACTAATACCGTAGTGTTGAGACAAAATTGCACGATAAAGATTTTGTTGTTTTATTTTGGGATAGAATACAATGTCACAAAAAGGTCCGCAACAGTAAAACACCATGTCCGCCATTCAGAAATCGCGGCAGACAAGGAAACTTTGGGTAGTTTTTAGCAGCTGTGTTTTTGATTGAGACAGTGGAACACCGATATTAAAAACTCTTCTATTAAATAGACCTAGTCCTCATGATTAAGACACGTGACTTACATATTCACGAATTCACCAGCATTAAATTTTTATCATTCCTTCTTAATTGTCAGATGGAACTCGATTATAGGTACTCCTCAGTAGTGGTACCGGTATACTTATTATCGATATTTTCCTGTGTATGAACTCCTTTTTTGTAGGACATCCATTCGCCGATATTACGTCATAAATTTATAGTTATCTATTCCAATTCGTGAAATCCACCGACCGACCGACCGACCGACCGACCGACCGACAGACAGACAGACAGACAGACAGGCAGGCAGGCAGGCAGGCAGGCAGGCAGACAGACAGACAGATCAGATAATTCCCTTCCAAACTATGTTCCTAGTAAATCACTACTCTTTCAAAAACATTAGTGGGGCAGTAAGCAGACACAAACAGATGCTCACACAAAGTGGGATTAAAGAGAAAGTGCTTAAGAGAACAAATGCAGAAAGGAAACGTAAGAAGGAAAAAAAGTGATGTGGTGGGATTCGAACCCGCGATATCTGTGTCGGCATCTATCGCCTTGCCGTCAGTTTGGAATCAGGTAGACGTCTGGACATAGTCACGTCGCTACTCGTTGTGCCACGATCTTGGACAGCGGGCGTTGTCAAATCAGTATAATATAACAACAAAGGTGATAAGGCTGACCCTGACAATTACAGGAGCAAATAGTCTGTAGTGGAGGTTATTCTACAATAGATGGCAGCTTTGTCTTACATGCTCTGCAGAATTGATTGAAAACCTGAAATAAGCCATTATAATATTTACGTCGCCTTTACTGATATCAGTGGGGCGTTCCCAAGTGTATGTTAACCACTGTTGTTTTAAAAGCTGTCAGCATCTGGGACAGGCAAACATAATCACACGGTCAGTGTATGAGAATATTAAGTCTCGTGAAGTTTCTAAGTTATTTTATCGCCAGTTGGCATGCGGGCATGTGAAAATTTTAGCCCCATCCTGCTCTCAATGTATGTACAGTATTTGAATTATCTGTTTCATTTATCTTTGAGAGGTCTGACCAACGAGTGCGAACTGAGTACAATATCGATGACCTTGTAAGTTATTTTTTATTTGTATCGACTCTGTTTGCTGACGACACTGTCCCCTTGGCCGAGTGTTAAGAAATACGGTTAAAATGATGTCAGATGACGAGAAGTACTGCCAAAGTTAGAGACTCACTATCAATCTACTGGTCTTTGGCAGGTCTTACTGTTACAGAAAACCTAATATCTCAAGGACTAATGTTGTTCTAAATTTTGTGAATAAATTCAAAGTCTTAAGGGTCTTTTTACTAAAAATAGACCAATTTCTGACCCGATGAAAGATAACATTAGTGTAGCAAGAAAAGCAGCATGCACTACTTCGTCAATGGAACTTAAAATAGATTCCTTTGGACGGCCATATTGATCTGTTTACAAAATGTAAATAACATTTCATTGCATATATCTGAGATTTGGGGCTTTGAAATTACCGATATGCTTAAATGGCTTACTATAGAGTACGAAGACTAATGCTTTAACTGAGGATAAGCATACCAAACATATATAGACATGGATGGTGCAGAACTGAGCAAATTCCAGATTGCTTGTGATGTCCGAAAAATAAATGATTTCTTTCTGGTCAAGAGTATTGGGTGGCAAAAAGCAAAACTTATTCTCTCTAGTTAGATGTTAATGTATAATGCTGTGAACATGGAAGAGGGTGGGAGGCTTGGTCGAATTTGCTACAGAATATAGATTTCAACTATACCAGTCTAGTCTTATCAAGGTGATTTTGAAATGCTTAATATGGCTCCAAATTATTATGAGAATAGATGATATCTTCATGAAGTCCTGCCTAGCAGATTGCAGTATTATTGATAAAGGAAATTATATTGAAAGAAGAATGTAGATTGGAAACGTCTTTTGATTTTTGGAACCTGTTGATAATCTATATCGGAACTAAATTTAGAACAGGAAATCATAAAATGTTAGGGGAAATGGGAGAGTACCAGAATATTGAATATCACAACAGAATCTGTCAACACAGTATGTGGGTGATGAATTTCATTACTTATTATGTCGTCCCAGACTTGCTAAGAGTGGGGAAAGTTATTGCCAGAAAGTTGTCACAAAAACCCAAACATGCCTAAATTCTTAAACTTGCTGAAATCTAATGATGCATACAGGTATTAGAACGAGTGTGGAGATCATAACCATCACAATGAAGAACTTTATGTAATGACATTCTATTTTTGAGGCTTCCTAATATGTAGAAAATGTAGTGCCCTCATGGGTTGCTTTCAGTATATTCACATCCACCATTGTAATTATTATTACTTTGTGCTGTTGTTCATTGTTAATTATTTTGTAACCACTTTTGAATGATCATATATGAACTTGTGACATGAGCCAAATAAAGTTTCTTAAGTCTTGAGGAAGGCAGGGGTTAATGGGAGACAAATGCTACCTGTGAAAAGTATTATCAGTGTGTTTTGTAAAAAGCATACTCTACAGATCTCCTTTTCTCAAAAATAAGGGAATCCTGCCAAAAGTATCAGATGGTATGTGGTCTATTATATCTGTACATACGTGGTCTGTTATCTGTATGTTTAATCTGGAACACCATTAAAGTTTTATCACTGAATTTCATATGCACTTCTGAGATAATATATTTAGTCTAGCCATTGCAATGGTCAGTGGCTAGAGGGAGAATATGTATTTCCCAGACCTTCATTCAGTCTCTGTCTAGTTTCAGCAATGTGTATTCGTCCTGTCTGGCTGTAATATAATGAAANGACATTTGTGAAAAATTTTGGGCGTTGACCCCCCTTTTTCTTCCCGTTAAAAGATTGGGCAAAATAAATACTTTAACCTCCATGGAAGAAATTCCCCGAAATCACAGTGGTATCTGTAGAATAACATAAAATGTTAATAGGGCCAAAAGAAGAAAAAACAATAGGTGTCAATGACCTCGTATATCAAGCATGAGAATTTCATAGGCAGAAGGCAGTGATGGGGTAAACAACAGGACAATGGCGTTGGTAAACATATGGCATGGAATTGCCCGGAATGGCAAGATTTACTGCGATTTCAGAATGATAGTACCAAGACTGTTTAAGCCTTTGCAACTTTAATTGCCCTCCTGGGTATGCCTACACACCTGAGCTGCCTTCTGCCGCATACAGTGTGCATTTTTTTTGGTGGTTATTTTGAGAAACCACTTTCAGGCATGACCAGTTAAATTTAGTTCCAAAATTGTAAAGACAAGGGAGGCGGAAGTGAAAAAATGGTAACTCTGCAATATGTTAATACTGGTATGTTTTTTTGTTGCTGCGCGTAAGTGGCAGCGGGGAAGTGTGCACAACTTCTAGACGTTTATTAGAAATATGGCAACATTTGCGTCAATCGGATGTGAGAGTTCTGCAAATGGGCAGCCGCCATCTACGTTTTTAAATTTGTAAGTGAAACTTCTTGTTAGTGCCCTTGTGTCGGAAAAAGATGTGGCAAGAATCAACGATGAGATGTATGCTAATGNTCACTACTCTTTCAAAAACATTAGTGGGGCAGTAAGCAGACACAAACAGATGCTCACACAAAGTGGGATTAAAGAGAAAGTGCTTAAGAGAACAAATGCAGAAAGGAAATGTAAGAAGGAAAAAAAGTGATGTGGTGGGATTCGAACCCGCGATATCTGTGTCGGCACCTATCGCCTTGCCGTCAGTTCGGAATCAGGTAAACGTCTGGACATAGTCACGTCGCTACTCTCTAATCTATGTATCTATATAGTTCTGACCTCCTCTTACAGGCTATGTTCCTATAATATTGTTGTATCAAACAGAAATGTTCTGAAGGCTGGTCATTTTCCTACTGTGTACAATACATCTGGAAGCGTCTACCATCAGATTAAATAGGCCTCCATATATAAATATTTTAAATAAAAATGTTAAAACATCTCTTTGAAAGATATCTCTGCTAAGACACATTATTATCATTTGTAATGCTGTTCACGAAAGAGGTGTTTGTACTTGTATGTGTGTGTATGGATGTGTGTGTAAGTGTGTGTGTGCGTTCGCGCACGCGCCCGTGCATGTGTGTGTGTGTGTGTGTGTGTGTGTGTGCGCGCGCGCGCACTGAAAATGATTGTGAGAGAAATGGATATGGATTGTGTGGAAGGTGTTCTATGAAGTATCACATAATGTCAGGTATGATGTAACACGACATTCAATATGTTTTCTGTAAGCGCCTTAAGCTTTTCGTGACTAAGGCGCTATAGAAATGAGACTATTTATTATCATGATCGTTCTTGTTGTAGCTGCTGTTGTTGTTGTTATTGTTGTTGTTATTTTATTATTATTATTATTATTACGACCCAAAAAGTGTGGCTACACAATGTCTTCATTATTTTGTATTTCCAGGGGCGGATCTCCTCATTCAAGCCACCCCTTCGCATGTGGACGCTGGCCTGTCAGCATCCTTGGACGTGACGTGCACAATCCGAATCAACGCTGCTTCCAGCATGGCTGAACTCCTCTCGCTGGTGATATCTCGAGCTAACGACACCTCGCAGACCACGCCAGAGACTCTAGCAACTATTAATGACCACTTTCGCGACACCTCCTTGCTGACCAGTGAGAACATCACACACTTTGGCAGCTACGACTCGGTAGGAGAGACTTTCATACACTTGTTGTGGCACTATCCCAACGAGACTCAGGCAGGTTTCTACAAATGCGTGGCACAAGGGTTTGACCATCAGGGAGATCTCACCGTCATGACTAATGTTGCACAAGTCACAGTGACACAGCCAACGGCACAAGACTGGATGGAAAAAACGAAGCAGATGGTAGTTCAGCTGAACTCTCTTGAGCAACAGATGTCCGACATGAAATCTTATACCAGGGCATTAGAACAAGCAATGGAAGAAATGGGCGCTCAGATGAACCTTAATATGTCAACGTTAGATCTTTTTACGAAAGATCTTGACGAAAAGCTCTCAGAGACCGACAACCGTACGACGAATCTGGAGCTACAAATGACAGTGTTAGACAATCGCACAAACGATTTGGAGGCACATCTGACAGAGGTGGGACAAAAATTGTTATCGGTGGATATGCAGTTGGTGCAAAATGTATCAGGCTTACTCGGTTATACAAAGAGTCTCGAAATGTCATTCATGTCCATGGGAATCCAAGTTAGGCAAAATATTTCGGATTTAGATAAATTCATGAAACGTCTTGAAAATAATGTTACCGACATAGACAATCATACAGCTAGTTTGGAAGACGAGGTGACACAGCTAGGTATCCAAACAGAGAAAAACATTACCGAGCTAGACGTGTATGCAAAGTTTCTGACCCAAAGGGTCGTGAGTTTAGAAAATGAGAAGTCGGAAGGGATACTGGGATTGTTTAATAATCCGCACAGTTATCAAGACCATAAGTACTACCTTTCAAAATATCCATTCCCTAACATCGACGTGGCTATGGCCATTTGTAAACTGTACGGTGGGTTTCTCGCAGAGATTGACAATTCCCAGGAACTTTCAGCCGTCAAGTCATATTTAAATTCGCATTCAGGTATTGATTTTGTGTACATCGCAGGAACAGACCAGGCGTGGGAAGGGCACTGGGTTCTCCCATCTGGCCAGTCAGTTCCATACCAGTACTGGTACTCAGGTCAGCCTAACGGTGGCAGAGACCAGAACTGCCTGGCTTTGTGGGGAGGTCACTCTTGGAACATGTGTGATGAACACTGTTACAGCAGTCCAACCTTCGATGAAAGATTCTTATGTGAAGTGTCTCAAACCTAGCAAGATGGCCTTTTGTTGTTGTTGTTTTAAAGTTATCCAAATCACCTTTAAAAAAATCATTTTAGCAACAACAAAAAAAAAAGCCGTGTCTAAGATTCACAATTCTGTGATTGATTATTTTCATTGCTAATAAAGATATGGTCGATATGATAATGAGCTGTAATGTTATCGAATTTAACCCTATCCCATCAGACGTACGTGTACCTATAGAAATGGTGCGTGCCGAACAGTGTGACGGTGAACATCAGCGATTCCCTGCCTAAGCCAATGGGCGAGAGGATTACACTGTAAAGCGTGCACAGGCGCAGCTGATTTTTGTCTCAGCTGTAGATGCAGTCTACATCAGGTTGAAAATCTCAATGTCTTACTCGACAAAGGCATGGATGACAAAACCGGCGTATGCGGCGCATGCGGCAAACTGGAAGTTTGTTGCTTTTTTTTTCCACGGAAGCCGAAACCTTTGGACTGAAATGACAGAAAGTTCCCGCTTAGACGAAATAATGAAAACAAGTCATATTTCACCGAGGCATGTCCATCGAAACGCACATCATAATAAGACGTCTATGTATCCAAAAAACCTAAGAAGCGGCATAGACCTCGGGAAAAATAAAACTTCAAATTAAGAACACAAGAATGAGTTGAATGTCTGCATTACAAAGCATACCACTATTACCAAAGAAATATCCGCTCTCATTGTCATCAGAGAATACTGGACACTTGTTAATAAAAATAATCAAAGTAAATAAAAATGATACTGTTGACGAGATAAATCCTACAGATTTCTTTTCATTCCTTAAAAATCTGAATAAAGATGATACGGTTTCGCTTGACATTAACTAATTCAACTTTGTGGTGAGTGATTATTAACTTATGGACAGTCCATTCACAGAAAGGAAACATGAGATCGTATTAAAAAGTTAAAGAACAGTAAAACCTTGGGCACTAATAAAGTTTCATACTAAATACGTCCTAAACACATCATAATCTATTTCATCTGGCTTATTCTTAGGAGTTGTGCCAGGATCTTGGACAGTGGGCATTGTCAAACCAGTATAATATAACAACAAAGGTGATAAGGCTGACCCTGACAATTACAGGAGCAAATAATCTGTAGTGAAGGTTATTCTACAATAGATGGCAGCTTTGTCTTACATGCTGTGCAGAATTGATTGGAAACCTGAAATAAGCCATTATAATACTTACGTCGCTTTTACTGATATCAGTAGGGCGTTTCCAAGTGTATGTTGACCACTGTTGTTTTAAAAGCTGTCAGCATCTGGGACAGGCAAACATATGTGTCCAATCACACGGTCAGTTATGAGAATATTAAGTCTCGTGAAGTTTCTAAGTTATTTTATCGCCAGTTGGCATGCGGGCATGTGAAAATTTTAGCCCCATCCTGTTCTCAATGTATGTACAGTATTTGAATTATCTGTATAATTTATTTTCGAGAGGTGTGACCAACGAGTGCGAATTGAGTTCAATACTGATGAACTTGTATGTTATTTTTAATTTTTATCGCTTCTGTATGCTGATGACACTGTCCCCTTGGCTGAGTGTTAAAAAATACTGTTAAAATGATGTCGAATGATGATAAGTACTGCCAAAGTTGGAGACTCACTATCAGTCTGCTGGTCTTTGGCAGGCTGACTGTTATAGAAAACCTAGTATGTCAAGGACCAAATGTTGTTCTCGAGTTTGTGAATAAATTCAAATTCTTAAGGGTCACGATTACTAAAAATAGACCAGTTTCTGACGCGATGAAAGATAACATTAGTGTAGCAAGAAAAGCAGCATGCACTACTTTGTCAATGGAACTTTGATTCCTTTGGACGGCCATATTGATCTGTTTACAAAATGTAAATAATAACATTTCATTGCATTTAATATCTGAGATTTGGGGCTTTGAAATTACCAATATGCTTAAATGGTTTACTACAGAGTACTAAGACTAATGCTTTTTTTTTTTACATGTTTTGATCTTTGCACCACAGTCGCATTTTGATTATTGTAAATGGAGTAAGCAGTGAACGGTTTGGTTTTTTTTGTTTTTTGCAATATAAAGCTTTATGCCGAGTGTTGTCAACTGAATACAAATCTGAAAATATAGTTTATATATCATAAGTTTAATACAAGTTGATTTCCAGAAATATATCTCTCAACAAGAGGAACACCAGGGACCTGTAAGAATTGCTAAATATCTAAGCTATTGTGCTGTTGATTTCATGATTTTGAAACTGCTCCACCCAGGCTGGATGAAATCTTGTGGAAAATCTGAGACATGTTATGAAACAAACACTGGCCTTGCACTATTTTTTTTTCTTGCTTATATTACCATGGAAACGATACTGAATAACTTAGATTTTTGCTAATACCATGATCATTTTTTTTTTTCATTCTGTGGTAATCTTCGCTTTTATGAACATGCAGATTCTTTTCTCATAAAACTATTGCTGTGTGGTATCTTTAGACAGTGCAAGTCAAATTTGACCCAGATGAAAGGCAAGTTTTAACGTTTGGAATTTTATGACTATCTAAATAAATATTGGTACTGTATTAGAATGTCATGATCATGTCATGCTAGTTCATGTTGTTACATTTAATAAATTGGAAAATTTTTGACAGTCTAGTTTATTCAATTGTTTATCTAGCCAGTTTATTTTCTTGAATGCTTTTGCCCTAGTGATTTGACCCTCAGTGGCAATAAAATCACAGTGTATCTGTATTTATTTTAGTTTTGCCAATAAAACCAGTATAGTTACAAAAAAAACAACCAAAAACTAATGCTTTAACTGAGGATGAGCATACCAAACATAGATGGACATGGATGATGCAGAGCTGAGCAAATTCCGGATAGCTTGTGATGTCCAAAAGATAAATGATTTCTTTCTGGTCAAGACTAATGGGTGGAAAAAAGCAAAACTTATTCTTGCTAGTATAGATGTTAATGTGTAATGCTCTTAACATGGAAGAGGTGGGAGGCTTGGTCGAATTTGCTACAGAATATAGATTTCAACTGTACCAGTACCAGTCTATCTTATCAATGTGATTTTAAAATGCTTAATATGGCTCAAATCAAAATGAGAATAGATATCATCTTCATGTAGTCCTGCCTAGCAGATTGCAGTATGATGGATAAAGGAAATTATATTGAAAGAAGAATTTAGATTGGAAACGTCTTTTGATTTTTGGAACCTGTTGATAATCTATATCGGAACTAAATTTAGAACAGGAAATCATAAAATATTAGGGGAAATGGGATAGTACCAGAATTTTGAATATCACAACAGAATCTGTCAACACAGTATGTGGGTGATGAATTTCATTACTTATTATGTCGTCCCAGACTTGCTAAGAGTGGGGAAAGTTATTGCCAGAAAGTTGTCACAAAAACCCAAACATGCCTAAATTCTTAAACTTGCTGAAATCTAATGATGCATACAAGTATTAGAACGAGTGTGGAGATCATAACCATCATAATGAAGAACTTTATGTAATGACATTCTATTTTTAAGTCTTCCTATAATGTAGAAAATGTAGTGCCCTCATGGGTTGCTTTCAATATATTCACATCCACCATAGTAATTATTATTACTTTGTGCTGTTGTTCATTGTTAATTATTTTGTAACCACTTTTGAATGTTCATATAGGAACTTGTGACATGAACCAAATAAAATGTCTCAAGTCTTGAGGAAGGCAGGGGTTAATGGGAGACAAATGCTACTTGTGAAAAGTATTATCAGGGTGTTTTGTTAAAAAGCATACTCTACAGATCTCCCTTCCTCAAAAATAAGGGGATCCTGCTAAAAGTATCAGGTGGTATGTGGTCTGTATATATATGGTCTATTATCTGTATGTTTAATCTGGAACACCATTAAAGTTTTATCACTGAATTTCATATGCACTTCTGAGGTAATATTATATTTCGTCATTGCAATGGTCAGTGGCTAGAGGGAGAATATGTATTTCCCAGACCTTCATTCAGTCTCTGTCTAGTTTCAGCAATGTGTATTCGTCCTGTCTGGCTGTAATATAATGAAACTGTTACATTGCCGTTCCACCCACTGTTATACCTTGTGTGGTGAGGAGACAATTCCCTATACTGTTATTTTACTTTTTAGACCATAGGGTAATAACATCAAGAGCATGCCGAAATTTAATGCTGCATACTATGTAGGAGTACAGAATTCCTCTTAACAATGGGACCTGCATGCAGTATTGTATTTGTTATGTCACTAGTCACTGGCTGACTTGGCCAAAAATGGAGGAGGGCTTCTTTCGAAGATGCTCAATGCTCGACTGGGAAAATGCAACTCCTGCTTTAGCCACTATCCTAATTATTACAATATGGAATTGTGCCTCTTCTTATACTACATGTATAAATGTTGAATGTTATTTCATGTCTCTTAACAATGTCACTGTCAGTGGAAGTCAATTGGAGGGAGTGAAGAAATTGTTTTGTTTTCAGGTATCAGTATTTCAGATTCAACAATGATAGCTCCACCACAAAGTATGAAAAAGTAGTGACTTTCATACAACCAATGTGATCAGTGTTGTATAATGGATGAATTATGATGCAAGCACCCTCAAGTTCACTGAAGTGATGGAAAGGAGAATGCACTTTCTAAAAATCTAAAATGTCATTAAGTGAATGATGCCATTGGGTGAAGACTTAGGGAAACAAAAGGGTAAAATGGGAAAGTGGGTGTGCTTTTCAGTGTCACTTGAAGGGCAGAGTTACAATGCATCAATTCCCTAGTACTGATTGTCAGGAAAATTGTCAGTGTGCATATAAAAAAAAAAAAAAAANAAAAAAAAAAAAAAAAGCATCGACAGACTACAAAGCCACCACTGTGTTGTTAAGCCGCTTACTGAGTGTGGCCTACATGGTTTAGAGGAAATTGGTAGATGGTCAATGCAATCATTTTTTTTCCATGAAAAACACTATTAAAAATGTTACTCATAACAATGAGAAAAGACAGACTTGCTGTCAGGTTCTGTCCAAACAGAGGTAATAAGTCGTGAGAACCCATTTATGAGGATAAATTTATTGAAATAAAATTTATCGAAATGCATATAATTAAACACAGTTTTAATGTAAAAAAAAAAGGACAATACAAATATGACTAAAAGTAAAGGAATCAAGTTTTCAGACAAAAGTCCTCCTTCAGGCTATAAAATTTGAAACTAATTACATGTGAAAGACAGGGATAACTAGAAGGGCACAAAAGCAGCAATGCTGTGGGAGGAGGCACAGCCTTATATACCTGTCGCATCATATCAATAAATACCAATCACACCAATAAGATGGCAGCCTGGCTGTGCAGTTTGTGAGTCATACTCAGAAACTGAAGACTTTCTGTGTGTCGGATTCCAAATACTGGGCGGTTTACGTTATGGTGTCCTTGGAAAAGGCACTTCACTTCCATTTCCTCACTCAACCCAGGTGTAAATGAGTACCTGGCTTTAGAACTGGGGGGACCAGGGCCCTGCACTCCTAGCACCTGCAATGCCTTTGCTATGTATTTCATTTGTAATATACTGACAAACATTAAAATCGAAGAGGTCATTCAAGAATTGATAACTCATAAAGTATTCATGATTTTGGCTTTGAATTGTGCATAGAGTAAGTATAATGTCTTACCATTATTTACAAAGAAACTATGGAAATATGTTTTTAAGATATAGCCTATGCTCTGGGAGTCAAATAACTAAAGTTATTAATGAAAAGTCACAATTGCGCTCATGCAGTGCTAGTATTCAAAAGAAATCAAATCTAGTAGTGCTTATGCCCTGCACGAGCCTGGATGCACTCTCTGCATCTGTTTTTCATTGAATTAATCAGATGCCTCATTACATTCTGCATTCCATTCCTAAACCAAGGCTACTTCTACGGTTTGAAGATCAGAAATTGCCATATTTTTAACTTTGCCGCCTATCTAATCCCACAAATACTTTGTTGACAAAATGTCAAGCGATTAAGTTGATCAGTCCATTAAATCATTATAGTGAAATTTTGATGCCGTAGGAACTGCTGATTAAAGACGAGCTGTATGTGTGCGAGCATTGTCGTGTTGGAAGATTTGGAGACCTTGATGGACTGCAAACATTGGCACTATAATACCGTCATGAATGTCATTTCTATATGTAAATGCATTGACAGGACCTCTGAAGATATGCAATGCTGTCCTGTACTTGTAGCTGATACCACCTGACATTTGGATGCTTCCTTTTCTAAACTTATCATGTTCAAATACATAGACGTCAAGGAAATGCTCTCCAGGATGACGCCCCACCCTCATGCGCACATATATACATGTGATAGGTTGTAGGAATTTTCATCAGGGAAAAGTACACCCTGCCACTGGTTTCTTGTCCAATTTGATGACGAAAAGCCCAATTCAGAGAGTTCTGCCGACATTGAACAGTGAACATGATGCAAAATATGGCCTTCTTGAACCGAGTCCAGCTTCATGCCGACAGTTGCGCAAGTTGAAGCTGAAAGTGGCCCACGCCTCCC
The DNA here is from genome assembly GCA_033807755.1 of Ellobium chinense. Classification (NCBI taxonomy): domain Eukaryota; kingdom Metazoa; phylum Mollusca; class Gastropoda; order Ellobiida; family Ellobiidae; genus Ellobium; species Ellobium chinense. The sequence goes on from JAWQUT010001385.1 coordinate 25,028, forward strand.
AAGCATCCCTCAAACAGTCTCAGCAGTGGATTGGAAGCGGTTACACAGTTTTATGTAAACATATTCTCCAAAAGTAATGGCCCTTGGTTGCCCTGTGGCCTGTCCCAAGTAGATTCAGTGAGTCTGAAGCGCTGTTGCAGTCGTGCAATAGCTAAATTAGAACAGTTGAATCTCTAGACTTCTTTCACCAACATACCGGCACCCAACATATCAATGGTCCATTCACGTTATTCAGCTGTTAATCTAGGTACAATTATCTGAAGGCTAACGGTATCCAAGTTACTGTTTCACACCGGCTTCTGCATCACAGGAGCATTTGTTACTCAAATGACAACCAAACAATATCTTATTGCCTATAAACCAACTTCCCACATGCCAATCATGAGTTTTCACAATTTGATCCCAAAAATAAGAAAAGCATAATAAAAACTCACCATAATCACTAAAAACAATGGGTTATTGACACATTACATTCTGTGAAAACAACTTTATAATATAAACAATGTTTACGCCACAGTGTCTTTATATCATGTACAGTATTATGAATGAGATGTATAACATTGTAAATCAAACTACCTACAGGGTAAATAAAAGTAATATAAAAAAGTTGTATAATCAAAGGGAAATCTTTGATCTAAGGAAAAGCTTTTGAAGTAGGGACAAAGAGTAATGACCTGAGATTAGGTAAAATATAGTGGAGGGGAGGGGACAAAGCAGACAACTATAATCTGTTCATCGTTTTAACTACCCTGTACACAGCCCCCTCTTCATTTATAAAAATCTCCAAACTCCTCAAGCTGGACCTTACCCTCAGTTATTAGATTTAGAATTCTTCATCAACGCTGCATACAGAGATTCTGCCACACTCACACATAATGGCATGATCAAACATTAATATATCGCCAGTTGCGAGCACAAGGTGACACAAAAAATTGAACCCTTCATTTTCACCATAAAATTATGGAATTTTACATAGCATGGCTAAACAACTTATACAATATCCTGAAAATACCACTGAACTCTAACCACACTGTAAATATGGTACACAATCAACTTTGTCATGCATGTTAAAAAAAAAAAGCCAATCATTTCAGAATTGTGCTCTGGTTTTATGGCTAAAAAACATGACGACAACTACCATTATGAAGCATTCCTAACAGCATGTGGCGTTTTTTTGTTTTTACCTAAAGTATTACAGTTTATCCATTTTTCATTATTTTCAAAACTTTGGATTCTGAAGTTGTGGCAAAAAGGGACCAATGAGAACAAAGCAGTTCATGGATGCACACTAGTCTAGACAGTGACAGTTACCATTAAAACAAAATCAGAACTTTAAGAAATGTCAGCCAGCATTCAAACATTTATCTACATATTTGTAAAATAACAGAGCAACAAATTTATGTCAAAAAAAACAAAAAGTTCAATGTCATAGGCCTGTGCCACCCAATACATGAAATTACTGCAGGAAATAGTAATTGTCCTGGTCAGAATCTCAGGACTTGGACGTTCTTGAATCCAATTTCCAACTTGGTAAGGCAGTTGCACTATCTTTTCTTCGTGAAGGTGGCAGTGCTGATAATCATAGAGCATCGTCGTGGCCTGCTTGCTTACCGTCTCAACATTCCTCAGATTTCCCTTAGCCTGAGCTGGAAATGTACGCAAACAAAACAAAAATGAACAAAATAAACAAATGTATGAATGAATAAACTTATAGAAATGGAGATGAAACTAGGTCCTACTGGAGATGATATTAGGTCCTATGCCAGTAGAATTGTAAAAACAAATTAAAAGCGATCTGCAGTTACCTTAACTGCTCTCTTTCCCGTCAAATAAAGCATTTAAAGAGAAGCTGGCAATAATTATACTTAAGAACTCAACCATAATTTTATGGCTCTAACATTGCAGCAGTCTTTCTTGAGATTGCCTTGTTCTAATGAATTATCTACTAGTATATTACGAATGAAAAATATTCCTTTCACGATAAATATATATAATGATAATAAGAAGAATCAAAATTGCAATTGTTTAATACCTAATCCCTTAAGCAAGTTCTATGCTCTTAGACATGGTCATACTAGTGAATTCTGATAACTTAAACACTGTTTAACGCAATTTCCTACTTCATATTCTGTACAGTCCCCACTGCTTTGTTCCTTAGAAAAAGGTCTCTGGAGAGCATAAAATTTCTGACAACATGCACTAAAAAACTTGGTGCAAAGGGTGGTTGTGTTATCAGCGCTCCACTATTTACATTCTCTAACTTCTGCACATAAATTCCTATACTATCTTATCTTTATTTCCACATGTTTACCTTACCCTTTGAGTTTGAACCTCCAGTTGACAAACTAATCCCTGGTATCTTGGGACACGGAAGTTCCTGGTTTCGTAGAACTGTCACTGTATAGACTTGCAACTTCCCTGCCTGTTACAAAGTAGTGATAATTTGGGTGAACTCCAAAGTGAACAAAAGACAGAAGTATTGTGTACAGCAATATTTTCACATCCCTGTTTATTGGTTTGGTAAACTGGGTAAGATGGGATAACCCACATCCATTGGTTTTTTACAATTCACCAAAATTATTTTTTTTGAGATCACTTCATCTGTTAATGAGTTGTTTTTTGTTTTTTTTTAAATCAAGGATGCAAGCCCATGTCTAACCAATTTTCTTCTACTCCAGCCATCTTCTCTCTATATGTGCACACACACATGAATGCACAGTTGCATGCACAGTCAGGTGCACACACATGCACACACACTCTCTCTCTCTCTCTCTTTCTCTTCCCACACTTATTGCCTAGCCTTCAGTCATTTCCTTGTTCTTACTGCTTACCAATGTCCTTGTACTCCTCTGACTTCAAGAGTTCTTCCTTAAGAGCTGACAACAGCTCGTAGCATGCACTTCTTTTGGCACCAGCTGAAACCTTGTACTTGATCCACACCAGCTGTATTAAGCGTGACTCCTCAACCAGTTTTTGCTTATTCTCGGAGTCATGGGAGAGAGCCCAAAGAGACCCAAGGGCATCTACAAGCACATGGTAAGAAGACAATGGTTAGTTCATCCCTACACATGCAATGCAAATTTGGTTAGATGCATCAATATGAGAGCATAGCTGTCACATTTCGTAGTTGTCACAGTCACAGACAGTTTGCCTATCCACTTTGAGTGAGTTTTTTAAGAGAGAGGAAAATCAGCTGTAGACACCATAAGAAAATAATGCCAATCCCAAATCATGGTGCTGTTTTTTCAACCAATTACACTGTAGCATGTTTTGTCTGTGACACTGGATGGATGTATTGTAGCAAGTGCAAAAATTGCCTTGTGTACAAAAGGCTTATCTCTCAGACAGGCCACCTGCCTATGACTGACACAAATGCTAAAATAAGAGTATCTATCTGCGATCACCAACACAGTTTAGCAGAAGAAAATATACTTGGCTGATAGCCATATTAAAAATACCAAGTTCCTGCGGTAACATTTCATCCTAAGAACAATTATGATCTTTCTTTTTTTTT
>JAWQUT010001387.1:2432-17390 GCA_033807755.1 Ellobium chinense
TTCTATTGTTAAGGTCTCTTTCAAAACCTAGTGCAAGTCTCCATTCTATTGTTAAGGTCTCTTTTAAAACCTAGTGCAAGTCTCCCTTCTATTGTTAAGGTCTCTTTCAGGACCTAGTGCAAGTCTCCATTCTATTGTTAAGGTCTCTTTCTGGACCCTAGTGCAAGTCTCCATTCTATTGTTAAGGTCTCTTTCAGGACCTAGTGCAAGTCTCAATTCTATTGTTAAGGTCTCTTTCAAAACCTAGTGCTAGTCTCCATTCTATTGTTAAGGTCCATAAAAGGGACTAGGTGCAACTCTTAGCAGTAAATCGTAAATCCAACTCCCCCGTCCCCCGCCCCCTAGCATACTAAATGATCCAGGTTTGGGTAAAGCGGTTAATTTGACACATTAGTGAAGAGTACCCAGTCTATACAGTCAAACTGTTTCTGACTACTCGTCTAATACATTCCGCCTTCCTTTTTGATGACAGTGAGAAGTAAATGGCAAAAGTTGAAGATAAATGATTGAATGAATGAATGAATGAATGAATGAATGAATGAATGAATGAATGAATGAATGAATGACCTAATTCCGATAACTGAAGACAACCCAACAGAATGCCGATGACAAGGGTTTCCCTGAACATGGCGGGTGATTTGGCAGGATTCACTCTGATGCTTCAACTTGAAGATGTTCACAGCGTCTACAGTGAAAATAGAATAACGACATATTTGGGGAATCTCATTACTTGATTACTCTGTAAGATTTATGGCTGAGCATGTGGAGAATGGGGAATATTAATCACACGAAAGGATTGTAAAGGTTAAATCTGCTGTTAAGTTAACGTAACTGTGGTATTACAGGATAGAATACTCGTCTTGCACATTACGGGATCTATGTTTGAATTCTGGCTGCGATAAGAATCCTCCAGTGTTTGAAGTCTTTCAAAGTTTCTTTTAAATCAATCTTTCAGAGCGATTATTGAGAGAGAGAACCAAATTCCCGTTACACCCAGGTTCTAGATAGTGTGAATCCTACTATTGACCTTCATCATCGATGGACTGCTTCTGCTCCTAATATGTATGGTCCTTTTCCACGTGATGGCATGTATACCATCAGAATAGCAAATATCATTTTAGTGGAACAACTTCCAGACACAGTGAACGTCCTTTTCTTCTTAAGAAAGCAGTCAAACAGTCAACAAAAGATTGCCACCCTATAGATTCAAAAGGGTAACCCTTGTTGCATATTAAATTATGTCCATGTTTTCCAGCCAGTGCTCACCGTGTCACATTCCAATCCATCTATTTTGAACAACGTATTTTATAGGTCATTATTTTGTTAGTTAATGAATTAGCACACATTTCTGCATGCAAGCTTACATCGGTGCGCCTAGGGGAAAATGAAAGGAACATAGCCAGACTGCAGTGAAATAGAAACCGGAGGGGTTCTTTTGTTTTATAGCTGTTTAATCGTTTTAAGAAGATTACAGTACACACTGACTAAAGCTGTCATTGTGTTCTTTACAAAAGCAGTATCTCCATGCTGAGTAGTTGATTCTTTATGCTCTCTTCCTTTTCTTCTCCTTCACACACAACAGCCTCCAACTTTTCTTCTAGCTTCTGTTGCCTTGTTTCCATCTCTGTCCTTGAGTCTGTCTGTTGTACTGTGGTCTGGCTGATTTCGTCACGACACCAAGTGATTGCTAAGTCGAGTACTTCGAGACGACGAGACAGCTTGGAGATGTCTGTAGGTTCTGAAAAACACATCATGTTTTAGTAATTGGATACTTTGCTTTGTTCACTTATTAGACTCTAAAGTGCAAGGTAATGCAGAATAGTGTGTTATCTTTTGACTGTTCACAACTGATAGAATGAATGATTTGTGCCTTCCCCCCTCTAACCTCCCCCCACATAACACAGTCAATATCCTACACTTTGCAAAATGTAACTGATATTCGTGTTTATTAAGGCCAAAAAAAATGTGTATGGTCAATAGATCCTGCTATCATGCAGCTGTAAAAAGTTTAGTTATAATCTGTCATTGGGTTCCCTCTTAAGATTGCACAGAAACCACCAAAGAAACAAATAAGCATTTCAGCAATTTCTTTTCTTCTTGAAACTCACAAGAATGTATAGAATCTGTGTCTAAGGTATCCTTACCAACAGCTGTGGCAACACTCTGAGACATGGCTGGATGTAGTTCTGACACATTGAGAGATACTGCTGTTGACGGTATCGAAGAGTCTGAATCTCTCGATGCTGACTCACATGAAACCTCTGAAGACAAGACCAAAACTGTGCTTCAAGATAGTGCATGTATATCTGGCAATGCATTTAAATGTCTTAGATTTCCAAGGGACTTTCATAAGTGGAGACGTGATATTCTAGCATCTCTGTATTGTTCTGAGACAGGGGAAGTCGTTTATGTTAGTGAAAAAGTAAAATGACCAAATGATCTAATTTAAAGTTGTCAGGCTTAGACAATTTTAATATATGGCCATTTTTATGTTTGCTAAACCCAATATATCCATCAGATGTCACATACAAAAAAAGTCACAAAGTCATCGCCTAAAACAACAGCTCTAAGGCTTGAGATTAGCATTATTTTCCTGCATTGTTGGGCATTTCACCCATACGTGTTTGATTACTGTGATTAACATCCAGTTGTTCCTTTGTATTTGGTGAAACATGTGATTCTCCTGATAAGAGTCGAAGGGTCGTGAGTTGTGCCCCGTTTTGTTGTGGGTGCTGTTACTAGTTCTTCTAAACATTTGCATCCCATTTCCAATAGCAAGAAAATCATTGAGTGCTATAGTTTTTAGACAAGATACTGGTTCTTTACTCGTGTGGACCTAAGTGTTTTGTATCTTCATTCTTTATATCAGTATACATAGACGATATCATACCTGGTATTTCTGCAGTTGTTCCCAGTATATGTACCAAGACAGTCTCTAGGAAGGAGTTGATTTCCTTGACACTGTTCAGGTCTTGTTCTTCAGATTCCAGCACTGACTTTGCCATCACAGCCACCTGGATATAATAATTCAAGTTTAATAGATGCTCCACATATGTCAGTTGAAGGTACTTCATAGGAGAACAGATTATCTCTATGGATGTTACTGCCCGTTCAATAACTACTAACCACCTTATATAATTATTTCACGCTTTAAATTTAAATTTAATTGAGCATGAAACGTGAAATTCAGGCAATACACACAAAAATAATTGTGTGCATGACACATTTGGTAGGTCTGTCATTAAGCTTCTTACTGTCTCATTACTTTAAAAGTTGTTCTTATTTTGACGTCTGTGCATTCTATTTCAGAATGATGTGCTATATTCGTAGCGATTATCAAATAAGAATGATCGTCTTCGACAAGGGGAAGTGGGAGGGAGGAATATGATGGAAAGCAAAAATCTGAAAGTTTGATTCTCTTCACTCATCGTTAAATGAGAAATAAATGACTTAAAGTAGGGGGAATGGCATACCCGCATTACACAGACAGACAGAAAGAGACAGACAGACAGACAGCTCGCCAGCCAACCAAACAGACAGACAGGCCAGCCAGCCAGCCAGCCAGCCAGTCAGCCAGCCAGCCAGCCAGACAGTTCTTTGTCGTACCAAGATGGTCACCTTTGCTTCATGGCTTATTAGAAATGATGTATTGCTCTTGCTCATATTCAAGAATGAGCCAGATCGCACACATAACATTCTGGGAATCAAGCTGTGCCTAGGCTAAGCAGACAGGGTCTCGAATGCGAAGGTGATTTAAGGATCTTCACACTTCTTACCTTCTCCACATAGGCATCCATCTTACTTTTCTGTTGCATGATGATATGTAGCTTGGACTTCACCAGAGTGATGAGACCTTTAAGCTGCGCCATATTGGCAGAAGAGAAGTGTTACAACTTGTGTGGTTGGATACTGTGAAATTGAGATCATTTTCATACTATAATAAAACTAACAAAATGAATCATTCATGTTGCACCTATGCATTTCATTACGAAGTCTTACGAGGTTCTCTATTTAGAGAGGTTTTATATATGTACAGTGGAGCATGGATACTGCGTACACCTTAGGACGTACCAAAAGTGTACTTATTAACAGAAATACGTATTAATTATACACTTATCCTTAGACAAGAAAAATCGATACCGAAATTACTGTTCTTAGTATCTCTACAAGAACTTCAACCCTCAGGCCTCAGGCCTTTGGCCATCCGCATTACAAATAGATATATTGTAACATTGTTTTCTTACTAATTGAGTTTAAGGATGACTTCATGTTTATATAAATTATATTTGAAATGAGAATTCCATGGTCCTTCTGCTTTCGTGCTCTAAAACCTACCTGGTATCATCACAGAAGCTGAACTCACCCACCAGGTGAGGAAATAAAACTGAAACTAGACTAGTCTAGATCTAATCTAATAGCAATCTTTCCTTTCATTCCTGTGTGCAAAATTTCTATTAGAGATATTCTACAAACCCGAAGTCTGTGCATTAATTCACGGTTACTTTAACAAAGTAGTAAAATGGTAGAAATCTCTTGATAGGTTAAAATTGGATCTAGACTAGTCAGTCGTCTATGAACGACCTCGGTTGAGAAGACAAGACCCATCACACCGGGAATTTCCGTTTTACATAACAAAGGTTGCCAGATTTTTATTCGAGTCTGAGGCAAAGCGCATGCAAAAAAAAAAAAAGCCTTGTGAGCTGAGGGACAAAGGATGGAAATAGGATGCTTGAGGGAGGAGGGTTAAAGGGGGGATATCTTTTATTGTGGTGAGAGCAATGACAAAACCAAGTGTGAGCCTATAGAAAAAGGATCGATTCATTGGGATGATGTTTAGGGTGGGGGTATGGACTATTGGGAACGACAACTCTATTAGGATGTGAGCTAAGGGAGAGGGGGGTTTCATTGGGCTCAACCACAAATACACAATATAAAGAACTGAGGCCGCAGGTAAGCTTGAGTACTTTTATTGACGGTACTTGATCAAATTATACATCATGTGGGTGATTAAAAAAAAACAACAAAAAACACACAGGCCGGCGATGCCTATGGAAGAAAACAAACAAAAGAACATATTAACAATATTGGTAAGAAATTAACACAACTCACATGATATTGTATTGTATACCAGTTCGATGTCAAATTCCTAACCTTATGGTAAGAGATATGAATGGCATAAGGAGGTATGACTTTGAAAGGTAAGAATACGTATTACATGAATATTTAATATAGTAAGGGAGGAAGGATGGTTGTAGGGAATGGGTTCTACACAAAATATTGGATACAGTTTTCTTCTAAAGCATTTGACAAGTCTCATATGACACTCCAAATATGTCGAAACATGTAAGTTTTTAATGAAGGTAAATAGAATGATTAAATTAATATTGCTTGGCCACATGAGATTCTTTAGCTTTTCCATATTCAGACTGTCTTGGCCCAATAGCCTAACAGTGGAAGAAAATAATAATGCGCTTGGGGCCGACGCCACCCTTTTAAAGGGACATAACCATAGGGCTAAGTCAATGTCTAGGTAATATTCTCATGATTATATCACATCGACTATGAGGTTTTTGAAACGTATAGTTTTTTCTTCTTTTGGCCCTATTAACATCGTGTGTTATTCTAAATAATGCCACTGTGATTTTCCATGGAGGTTAAAGTACTTCTTTTGCCCGATCTTTAAACGGGAAGAAAAAAAAAAGGGGGGGGGGGGGGGGNGGGGGGGGCGGTGTCAACGGCCAAAATTTTTCACAAATGTCTTTGGAAAAAGATCACCTCAAATTATTCTGATTTGGTCTCCAAATTTTCATTTGGTTAAGCCCTGTCTCTTTTAGTAACAGTAATTGTGCTGCAATTTCAGTTGAATGATCAATAAGAGAGATAAACATTAATTTAGTACTGCCACCAGCGGCAAGCAAGATATGGTTAGTGGTAGGGCACGTGAGGAAACTGTATTTGTTGTTGTCACGATGAGAATGACCATGAAAGGTTGTGGAAAGAAATAAGGGTGTCAAGCACTTAAAATATAATTATACTGAGTCTCAAAAGTTTTGTAACATGTGATGATAAAGTGAAATGTTTGCGTTCGCGATGTCTGTTATAATAATATAATTACTCCCTTTATTTTTTTTTTTTAATACACGCTTAGCGTCGAAAAATCAAAACACTTTGGATTTGGGCAGATAGAAGGAGGAACGTATACTTAGACATACCTCGAGACTTTCCATGTCCAAATTTAGTCAATATCTGGTGTGCCCGCCTCTGGTTTTCATCACATCTTAGCAAGGTCTGTTCACTGACTGGAAGACAATTTTGACGGTTCTCTGGGGGATTTTCAGCCACTCCTGATGCAGTGCTGCGTCAAGTTCCTGCAGATTTCGTGGGGGGCGAGGATAGTTCCTGATGCGTCGATCAAGGTCATTCCTTTGGTGTTCTGTTGGATTTAATTTCGGGAAAAGTGAAGGCCAATCCAAAACATCGATCTGATGGTTGTTAAGGTCGACAAAGTCTAGCCACATGAAGACGATCATCGTCTTGTTGAAAAGGTCTGCCGTAGGGTGCGGTGAAAGGCAGCACATGAGGGCGAAGAATTTCATCGCAAAAACGTTATCCTGTAAGGTTGCTTTGAGCAGATCAGATTAGTACGGCCATAAGAGGCGCCTGAGAACGGAGTGAATTGATACTCCATACTGCCTTGACGTGTCGGTACTTGTCTGGAAAAGATCTTAGGCATTGCTGTTCCCAATCATCCAATCAGTTCTCGGAGTAGTCACCCCTGGTCTTCCACTTCTAATCCAGTGGTCCGAAAACTAATGTTTAGGCGATGATTGGTCTTTCTGCACACTCGAAAATATCTAGCAACAGCAGACAATGGTGTACCAGCAGTTATCATACCAATCGCCTGATCATGTAAAGAATTGGTTCATTCTGCCATGATGTGAATATGTGTTGTAATGAGTTGCAACTCGTCACGGCACCTTTTATAGTGAGCGAGTTTTGTTTATGCCACTATCATAAAATATGTATGCCGTAAACGAAAATAGTGAGTTGAGCTCTCGTGAGTATTTCAAGTTTGTGTGTGTGTGTGTGTGTGTGTGTGTGTGTGTGTGTGTGTGTGTGTGTGTGTGTGTGTGTGTGTGTGTGTNGTGTGTGTGTGTGTGTGTGTGAGAGAGAGAGAGAGAGAGAGAGAGAGAGAGAGAGAGATAATTGTGAGAAATCCTTACAAAACAGCACCTTAGAGATAAACAGATTGTTAAGAAAACTGTCTTTCTGCCGTTTACAGTTGGCTGTCTTCCAGCTGACAGGCGTAAAACTAATGTTAATAATATGAAGGTTTATAAGTCCCGTATCCAGACAATGCCTGCTTACATGATGGCTACCCTTGTTTTCCTTGTGAAAGGACAGTTGAAAAGTTCAGGTTTCCTTTTTTGTTTTAGGCGAACGGAATGATAGTTGTTTTTTTTGTGGTTTTTTTTGTACTTCTTTTAACGAGAAGAAAAAGGGGGGTCAACGCCCAAAATTTTTCACAAATGTCTTTTGAAAAAAATCACCTCAAATTCTGATTTGGTCCCCAAATTTTCATTTGGCTGGTTTTGACCGCGTGTGAATACATAGGTCTACACATTTTATTTTTTTTATCTAGAAGGCTCAAATTGTACCCGAAACTTTAAAATTGGATGCTTTATTTAGATCACAGGTCATTTTACACATTTCTACACCCTAACACTGGCTGGCAGGGCCCCAAAAAAGGGGGATTTTATAGATTAGCGGATAATTGGGTTGTACACTATGAGTGATTTGCCCTTCTAATAGGTGTCACAAACCTACAACGTTTATGGTGACCTAGAAAGTAAGCTTGAAGGAGCTGATTTTTGTGAAATTGTGTTTAAACATGATGTAGTATTACTGTGTGAATCATGGACGAATGACGCGAGTAATTTGGAATTAAAAGGGTATGAGTGTTTGTAGCATAGGAAGAGAAGGAGAAGAGCGAAGAGAGATTCTGGAGGCTTTGTTTCTTTAAAAAGGCTGTATGGGGTGGTATTTCTGTGATCCCCTGGGATTTTTCGAAGACGGCTTATGTCTTAACTTTTGTAAAACGTTTTTTTAGCATGAAGAAGGACTTATATTTGTTATTTGTATCTATACACGAAACCAGCTGATTCAACTCGAAATGAGGTTAGCACAGATTTAGATGGATATGATCATCTACTAAATAAACTTGTAGAAGTGAGAGAGAAGGGCGGCAGTGATGGTAGTGGGTGACATGAAAGCCAGAACAGGTGAGCGTGAGGAATGTACTATAATCGAAAACGATGACGACTATGACATGTTAAATAATGAGATGGATGACTTAAGTCCTTCTGTCAGTGACTTTGAATGTAATGGCATGCTTCTTTCACGTGTAAGTATGGACAAAACCGTGAATGAACATGGCCACAGCTGAGTGGTTTAGTAATAATGAATGGAAGAGCAGGGAGGGATAAAGGAATTGGAAATATGACTTTTTGTGGTCGGAGAGGTGAAAGTCTGATTGATTATGTCATATGTTGTAATACCGGTATGTATTTGGTAAGAGAGTTCAGTGTTACTGATAGCAATGTGTTTTCTGATCACAGACCTGTTGAATTTAAAATGGTGTGTGAATATAATAATGGGTACAGAGACACGTATACTGCAGAAGTATGTGAAAAAACGAGATGGAGACAAAGTAAGAAGGACGAGTATATTGAAAAAATCGGTAAAGGAGAATCTATAAAGGTTTTAAACGAGTTGAGACAAAAGCATAACGAGTGTAACGATACAGATGTAGTAGATTTATGCTTAACTTCGTTTTACAGTGTTTTACAGTATGCTGGTAGGGGACACGTCAAACAAGGTAGGAGTGGGGGAGATGGGGGTTGGGATGGGGGTGGTAGGAAGCAAGGTGAAGGGTGGTATGACACAGAGTGCAAGAAAAGTAGGGCGGATTTTAGGACAGCGCAAGTAAGATATAGAGAGAGTAGGGTAGATGAGGACAGGGTGAACATGAGCATAAAGCGCAAGCAATACAGAAGACTTTATAGACGTAAACGAAGGGAGTTCAAGGTAAAACATGCACGAGAACTTCCTAATCTGAGTAAAATGGACAGTAAAATGTTTTGGAAAAAAATTAAATCGAGGCCAAAAAGAGAAAGCGTCAACTGTGATTTCTATGACCACTTTAAAAACTTAGTGAACAAGGAGATTACTATAGGTAGGAATGCGAGAGAGGAAATTGCGGCGTGGCAATCTGGCGGGACAGAGGTGTATGTAGATGAGTTAGATAGGCCAATTACCATAGCAGAAGTTGAGGCGGGGATCAAGAACTTAAAATGTGGGAAAGTGGCAGGGTATGATAAAATAATAAATGAGTTCTTAATTCACGGGGGACTGGAAGTGAAAAAGTTTCTATGTGCTCTGTATAACAAAATTTTAGAGCTTGAGTACTATCCTAGTATATGGGCAGTTGGAATAATAATACCTTTATTTAAGGCCGGGGATAAGGATGACCCAGATAATTATAGGGGCATAACGCTCACCAGCTGTGTGGGTAAATTGTTCACTGGTATTATTAATAGCAGGTTAAACTCATGGGCGGAGAAAAATGATATTTTGTGTGGGGCGCAGTTTGGGTTTAGAAGGGATCGGGGAACTACGGATTGTCTATTCATATTACATGGAATAGTAGAACTTCTGTTTAAGAGAAAAAATGCATTATACTGTGCCTTCCTTGATTACCAAAAGGTTTACGACTGTTTAGAAAGAAGTGCATTATGGTATAAGGTGGTCAGGGAAGGCATCAGTTCCAAAATTGTAAGGTTGGTTCAAGACATGTACGGGAAAGTTAAACTGAGGATGGAAGAGGTATGCAAGCTTAATGTACAGGCAAGGAGGTGTAGCTTTGAAGTTAATCGAGAGTCAGGAGAAAGTAGCAAACGTATGAATGGAACTGATATTGAAGAAAATGTTGATAATGATGCAGAGTTCTTTACTGCAGCTACAGGTGTACTACAGGGTGAAAGTACGTCACCTCCCTTGTTTTCCATGTTTGTAAATGATTTGGAAAGATCAGACTGGTTTAATGATGCTGGAATCCCTCTTCAAACAACGATTATTAAATTACTTATGTTTGCAGATGACATGGAGCTGTTTAGCAAAAGCAAAGAGGGACTGCAAAAAGGGCTCAATTACATGAAGGACTATTGTCATAAGTGGGGGATAACAGTGAATACTAAAAAGACGAAAGTTGTGGTTTTCAAGAAAGGGGGTAAATTAAAAGACTCAGATAAATGGTATTTCAGTGGGAGGATGTTAGAAACGGTGGCGTACTTTAAATATCTAGGACTTCATCTGTCTAGTTCAGGATCATTCTCGTATGGAATTAAAAAATTTGTGGAGCAAGGAAGAAGAGCTTTGTTTGGCCTTAAGTCCTACTTACAAGAAAATACAGAATTAACGCCAGATCTGCAGATTAAGTTATTAATAATTTAGTGTCACCCTTGCCGAATTATGCGTGTGAAGTGTGGGGCTTCTGTAGTGCAGATCCCATAGAAAAACTGCATTTGTATTTCTTAAAATCTGTTCTTTGTGTAGGAAGAAACAGTCCCACGTGCTTTATATACGGGGAGTGGGGAGTCTATCCACTTTCTTTGGAAAGAAAAATCAGAATAATAAAGTACTGGCTTGAAGTAATAAACGAAAAAGGTAAAGGGAGCTCTTACGTAGGATCAATTTATAGAGAATTGTATGAGCAAGTGGAGAACGATATAGATACAGTTAATTGCGCATCATTGACGCGAGATTTGTTAAATAGGCCTGGGTTTGGGTATGGATGGATCAATCAAAAAGTGTCAAATAAACGAACATTTCTTAACAATTTCAAGAATAGACTAAAATGTATGTACCAACAAGAATGGCATAGCCAAGCAGAAGAATGCAGTGAGAACAGGTTGTTTAGACATTTAAAACGTGAATTTGGATATGAAAAATATTTTGATATGATACGGTATAAAACGTTTGGAGTGGCCCTCACAAAAGTCAGATTAGGTTCGCATAGTTTCATGTCAGAAAGGGGAAGATGGGGAAGAGTTAAAGTAGAATACAAGGAAAGAGTTTGTCCAGAGTGTAGAGAGGTGGAAGACGAATACCACTGTATAGTCAGTTGTCCGCGATTCACGACAACTAGAAAAAAGTATCTGCCATGTTACATGAAAACAAGACCAAATATGTGTAAATTCACAAGTATGTTAAATGAAAAAAACGACGATGTTATAAATAAAGTATCTATTTTATACTATAATGTGCTAAGAGAATACGAGAAAAGTATGTAGACGGTGAGCCATGATGTTATGCATTTTCTGGTGCTTTAAGCAGATTTTGGAGGTGGTAGGTAGTGTGTGTATGCGTGTGTGTGTGTGCGTGTGCGTGTGTGTGTGTGTGTGTGTGTGTGTGTGTGTGTGTGTGTGTGTGTGTGTGTGTGTGTGTGTGTGTGTGTGTGTGTGTGTGTGTGTGTGTGTGAGATTGGGAGTGAGACAGAGAGAGAGGGAGAGAGATAATGACTCTGGAAAATGGGAGAATACGTTGTACGGTGCACAGATGACTAGGTGTGTTATGAGGGGGGGGGGTTAATTGGAGAGTTTGGGCATGTTACTGTCAGGGGTGGAGTTGGATAAAAGTTCTGTACGCTGTATTTTTTTTTTTTTAGTGTTTTGTAAAATATGCCAATAGATAGTAATGATCCTTTTTGTTTATAAATTGTTGTAGTTGGTGTGTGTGTGTGTGTGTGTGTGTGTGTATTATGATAGACTATTGATGTTTTTGCCAATGTAATGTTTTATTGACCCATGGCCTAATAAAATATTACTTCCTTCCTTCCTTCCTTCCTTCCCATCTACGCCACTGTCACATAGTATGAATAAGCTAAAGATCGTATCTACACTGCAACACATCTATGGTAGAAAGTAAGTCTGAGTGCTGAGCCAAAAAAAAAAGCCAATAACATATCTTTTAAATTATCAAGGACAGGATACGTGGCGTCGAATGATTGCATAAAGATAGTTCTTTGGTGAGCTCTTGACTAATAAATTGGAGAGAACAAATTTAGAGTTGATCATTTTCGACTATTGTTCCGCAGGTGAAAAGTCTTGGCACACAGTGAGTAAATGAAAAACTCGATATCTCATTGCAAATTTCCACTTTATATTATCATTGTCTTTCTTTGAGTTTATAGAATATTTCCTCTGCCTCCACTCATTATAAATTAGACAACGATTAAGATTTTCTGTATTATTTGACAACATTCACTTAGAAAATAGAAAATCAAATTTTAAATACAGGATCATGATTTACTTTTGGAGTTGTGTCCTGAATAAAAAGAAAACAAAAATACAGAAAGTTATTCTTTTTTTGACAACATTGATTAATCTACTGCATGACAAAAATCATTATTCTATCTCCGCCATTTACTCCATAGATAATAATATAACTCTTCATTTTTCTCTCTCTTTTTGTTTTAGATCATTATTAGTTATTTCGTTGTCAAGACGTCCATTTGTTTTTCAAATTCGAAACCCGCTGAACAACTGTGATCGTTTCTTGCAACCATGGTCACACGTATAGCAAAGCAAATATTTCGAACTTCATCTTTGTTTATTTGTTTGTTTGTTTGTTTGTTTGTTTGCTGGTTTGTCTTCCTTTTGTTTTGTACAATCTAAAAAATGTCCAGTAATCTGCGGATAAAAATATACATTCAAATTTGCAAATCTATGTATTATAATAATGATAATAATAATGCAATTTAAAAGTCTCATATTCAGGCTAATGCCCTCTCACACAACTTAACACTATTATTACCCCAGCAGGTTTAAACACCCTAGGACTTTCTCAGCTCCCGCGGTGCGTACAGTGCCGCTGATCACTAGCATTTTGACCATATCTTTCACTGCATATAGCCAGTTTCCCATTGTATAGACGGGTGGACTGAGGCAAATAGGAATGAAACGCTTTACCAAGGCACTTACAACATAACCGTGGTTGGGAATCGAACCCACAACCTATAGGTCTTGAGTCCATCACCTTAACCCTAACTGCTCCACAAAAGGATTGATTTACAATGTAGTAATGACGATACAAAAAAGGGCTTATATTGGTACAATAATTAAGAGTGTGGAATCTTTATTGGAAACGTAACAATTTTGCACACGCTGATAAACTTGGGAGATTCTATTATCAACCACTATCTAGTGGAATAGTAACCAGTACCGTAAGTTTACATTATTATCCACGATCGTCTTTCTGGCTAATCGAGATACTGCTTTTGTAAAGCCGCAATGAGAGCTTTAGTCAGTGTGTACTGTAAACTTCTTAAAACGATTAAACAACTATAAAACAAAGGAACCCCTCCGGTTTCTATTTCACTGCAATCTGGCTCTGTTCCTTTCATTTTCCTCAGGCGCACCAATGTAAGCTTGTATACAGAAATGTGTGTTATTTCAATAACTAACAAAAGAATAACATAAAATACGTTGTTCAAAATAAATGGGTTGGAATATGACATTGTGAGCACTGGCTGGAAAACATGGACATAATTTAATATCCGTCAAGGGTTACCCTTTTGAATCTCTAGGTTTGCAATTTTTTAGACTGTTAGACTGCTTTCTCAAGAAAAAAAAGACGTTCACTGTGTTTGGAAGTTGTTCCACTAAAATGATATATGCTATTCTGATGGTAAACATGCGATCACGTGGAAAAGGACCATACATATATTAGGAGCAGAAACAGCCAATCGATGATGAAGGACGATAGTATGATTCGCAATGTCTAGTAGAACCTGGGTGTAACGGGAATTTTGTTCTCTCTCTCAAAAATCGCTGTGAAAGACTGATTTAAAAGAAACTTTGAAAGACCTCAAACACTGGAGGATTCTTATCCCAGCCAGAATTCAAACCCAGATCCCGTAACATGCAAGACAAGTATTCTATCCTGTAATACCACAGGCAGGTTAACTTAACAGCAGATTTAACCTTTACATTCCTATCGTGTGAGTAATATTCCCCATTCTCCACATGCTCAACCATAAATCTAAGAGAGTAATCAGGTAATGAGATTCTCCGAATATGTCGTTATTCTGTTTTCACTGTAGACGCTGTGAACATCTTCAAGTTAAAGCATCAGAGTGAATCCTGCCAAATCACCCGCCATGTTCAGGGAAACCCTTCTCATCGGCATTCTGTTGGTTGTCTTCAGTTGTCGGAAGCAGGTATTCATTCATTCATTCATTCATTTATTCATTCATTCATTCATTCATTCATTCATTCATTCATTCATTCATTCATGCATTCGTTCGTTCGTTCGTTCGTTCATTCATTCATTCATTCATTCATTCATTCATTCGTTCGTTCATTCCTTCGTTCGTTCGTTCGTTCGTTCGTTCGTTCGTTCGTTCGTTCGTTCGTCCGTTCATTCATTCATTCATTCATTCATTTATTCGTTCATTCATTCATTTATTCATTCATTCATTCGTTCATTCGTTCATTTATTCATTCATTCATTCATTCATTCATTCATTCATTCATTCATTCATTCGTTCGTTCGTTCGTTCGTTCGTTCGTTCGTTCATTCATTCATTCATTCATTCATTCATCTTCAACTTCTGCCATTTACTTCTCACTATCATCAAAAATGAAGGCGGAATAATAATATATTAGACGAAAAATCAGAATCCGTTTGACTGTATAGACTGGGTACTCTTCACTAATGTGTCAAATTAACAGCTTTACCCAAACCTGGATCATTTTTTATGCTAGGGGGCGGGGAATGGGGGAGTTGGATTTACGATTTACTGCTGAGAGTTGCACCTAGTCCCTTTTATGGACCTTAACAATAGAATGGAGACTTGCATTAGGTCCTGAAAGAGACCTTAACAATACAATGGAGACT
>JAWQUT010001389.1:10932-22227 GCA_033807755.1 Ellobium chinense
TTTTTTTTTCTTTGCTTCTTTTTGAAATGTGTGTCAGTGTGATTATACTGTATCTTCACTTTTAGCAAGGTCGTGTAGAGTCGATAGAATAGGTTTTAGCAGAGGGAGGCCATGTGAATGTTTTTGTTTTATGGACTGATCCCACTTGAGGTTTGGACCGATGCAACACATTGCAGGCTCCGCTTAGCACTGAGTGTTTCGGTCTTTACTGAGTTTGGGATAAGTTCACAAATCAGAAACATTGATGGGGGCTCCCTTTCTCATTTAGTAAATATTGCGATTATGTCATGTCTTCACATTTGTTAATACTTGAATTCAGCTGAATACTACTGACATTCTTAAGAACTCTCAAATTGACGATTGAATCCTTTACCACCAACAAAATGCTTAGATTTAGCAAATTGAACGCAACTAAGCGTATATTCGGCACCGATTCACCAATGTAATTCTGTGATGTTAAGAAATCACATCGTTAATGCACAAACTCTGAAATATCCCTGGGCCACGTGACTCTACCTACAAAGTTTGCTGTTTCTTGCATATTAGCCTTGGGCAGGGTAGACTTATCTCCCTTGACGACTCATTAATGCTGTCTTGTCGACACCTTAGAATCTGAATTAAGGATCCCAGATGTCAAGATTCAGGAGTAACTGTCGGAAATCATGGTCAACAGACTTAGCATCGATAGTTTAAATAGCTATTGTTGTACGAAATTCTGCATTATAATGAGCTGTACGAAATTTATTTCTCAAATTTAGTTAGTTTTGTTGTTTTTTTTTAATCCTTCTGATGCGGTGATAGAATTTATTGTACCGTCTGCTTCCTCTGCTTGAGTGCGGCCAAAAAATATATACGAATTCATGTATTATAATATGCCAATATTATTTTTTATTGAACAGAGATGTTTCATAAAAAGAGTATGGCTGTGACAAAAAGTTGTTTACATGGTAAGGACGCAGTTTTGAGCTAAACTGATTATTACTATTTTTGTTTTGCTTTCTTATTATTTCTCATTTCTTTTCTGTTCTTTTCTGTTCTTTTTTTTTTCTTTATGTTTTGTTTTGTTATTTTGATTAGATATCGCCGCTTATCTTCCCATTCTCTTAAGTTATCTTGTTTTAGGTTTATTGTACTTCATAACTAATAATATAATCAATATATAAAATTCACCACGTATTCTGTTTTATATATTTTTTTAAACAGGTCACACTTTCTTTCGACTAGAGATTGTTAAATAGATATATTATACTAGTATACTAATACAATAAAATTCACTATGCTAACCTTTTTGCGTTGTCCTTGCAATCTCTCTCTAGTAGCACCAAGAGGTCTAGATGACTGTGGGATGCGATATATCGATGAGGTATATNTATATTTTTTTAAACAGGTCACACTTTCTTTCGACTAGAGATTGTTACATAGATAAAAATATTATACTAGTATACTAATACAATAAAATTCACTATGCTAACCTTTTTGTGTTGTCCTTGCAATCTCTCTCTAGTAGCACCAAGAGGTCTAGATGACTGTGGGATGCGATATATCGATGAGGTATATGGTGTGAGTTCACTCGTCTTGGGTTAAGGGTTATTTCACACTCGCGTGAATGAGGTGTCATCATCGTAATCATCTCTATCATTGTTTAGATTATGACCTTTTTCCTCCAGCTCCTGTAACAGAAAACGCAACCAACGGTACAGAAATTATTCAAAACTTGAAAAGTGGACACCTCCGGAGGAGAAACGTGTAGGTAGGACATAATTATTATTGTCACTGTCTTATTAATTTTGAGTGGATTTTCGTGGATAGGGGAAGGGGGGGGGGGGGGGGNACTCTATTAGACAATACAACAAACAAACAAAAATATGGACTGGTTCTGTATTTAAGTAATGACTTTGTAATTTCCTTTGTCGCTTGTGCATTTGGTGGATTGTATTAATTGTACTTAATATAAAACTAGTGCAGTTTCCAAATTCTCTATCCCTTACATTACCAATCTGCCTATTATTGTGACAATATATTTCTTTCATTATTATTATTTTCATCGTCATACTGCAGCCTCTCACATAATTCTGTTTCTGGTATGATCATGATAACTACCTAGCATGATCTCATTACTTGATATTCATATAGAAATATACATCTATGCATCCAAATCTCTTGCATGAACAATGGCACCGGAAGAAAACAGATTTACAAATAATATATGCGAAGTACCTAGCATGATCTCATTACTTTATATTCATATAGAAATATACATCTATGCATCCAAACCGCTTGCACGGTCAGTGACATCACTAGGACGCAGCTTTACAAATCTGCACCTTGAAATAATCACAGAAACCAGGGAGTACATAATTATCTCTCTACCAGTCTGATGATACGGCTGATGTAAGCTTTTGTTTATTTATGGACTAAGAGAGTTTATCCATGTAGAAATGGCTATATCTGGCCACAAAAGTTGATGTAGCCTTATGTGTTTAAGGTGTATGATACTGTCCTGTGAGTGAGTGCGTATGTGTGTGTGTGTGTGTGTGTATGTGTGTGTGTGTGTGTGTGTGTGTGTGTGTGTGTGTGTGTGNGTGTGTGTGTGTGTGTGTGTGTGTGTGTGTGTGTGTGTGCGCGCGAGCGCGTAAGTGCGTCTTCATCCAAATATAGAAAGAAAGAAAGACACAAATAAATAAATAAACAAGCAAACAAATAACACATAATCAAGTAAGTTACTACGTAAGTAAGCAAACGAACAAACACAAAAATTTTAGTGACAAGCTCTCAGTCGTATTTATTAGATGGGTGCAATGCTGCTCGCAGATACACACATACACGCACTAAATAATCATTGCATAGACAGAACAATAGTGGAGGGCAACAATGCCAAAGGAAACAAGAAAAATGACCAGATAAAGACCCAGATGGCGGAAAAATTATCATTATACACAAATACCCAAGTCTTGGATGCTTAACAATTGACGTTAAATACATAAAGATGCTTAAAAAGCCACGTTCTGCAAATGGCATGCCTCTCCGCACCATAATATAACAAAGAAATGGAAAATTCAACATGGCATTGTTAAAAAAAAAATCACAAGATGAAAGCAACAGCAACAGCCGCAACAACAACAACAACAACAACAACAACAACAACTTCACCAATAACAACAACAAAAAAACAATAAAGTCATGTAAAGGCACTCGTTATGAGGTTGACATGGATGTCTAAGAAGTGAATTTGATTAGGTATGTTCCGAACCCATGAGGACAAGCACCAGGGTTGCGTCCCAGTAGGTCCCAGTAGGTACCTACGAAATGTGGGCAAACTTCCAGGTTCACCTTGAGTGCCATATGCAAAAACACACGCCTCCATTACCTAAGGACCCATAGAGTCTCAGAAGAACTAAGCCTTAAGCCTCGTGATGCTGTGATAGAATATATTCTACCGTCTGCTAGCTACGCTTGAATGCGGCAATAGAATATATATACGCATCTCCCTGCCGAACGCTGGGCGCGGCGGTAGAATTTCGCAGGCCGGTGACAGCTTTCAGGCTGGTAGACAACCAACAAGTGCAACGGTTATTGTCCGTAACAACGGTCAGGCCGCCAGCGCTGCAAGAATTAAACAAGTGAAATGTTGCACCCCACATTTAGAGGCGAAAGACAATTCAACACCTAGAAGTTAGTACTGTAAAAAGCAGTAAAGGAATCACTGGCAGATGTCGGTTAGTTGCAAAAATGGGAGTGGGGTGGGGAAGGGGTATTAACAACAAAATCAAGTGCGATAATGATGATGACAATGACAAGTACAAGCCTTACATTTCTCTTCATATGTCTTCTTCTTCCTTATCATTATTGTTATTATTATTCCTGAATTTTCAATTCCGAAAAATTGATATTTCCTTATTATGTGCTTCTTTTAATAATTTAAATAAAATTGTAAAATACGACACTGGTGGACACTATTTCATTTTATTTTGTGTGAAATAAACAATGACAAGTACAATGATGATATAGAGGAGATGGTAATGATGACAAAGATGATAAGGATGAGGTATAGTGAAAGTTCCTATTTTTCTTTCTATATTAAACATACTTGAAATAATGGCCATAATATACAAAGGAAACTCGTCAGGCTCATTCCACATTTTTTTTTGTTTGTTGTTTGAGGTTTTGAGAAATTGAGCACTCTTAATCTGTTCCTAACAGCACAACAATGAGGCAGATGTGGTTTACCTTGTAAAATTAGGATATAATAAAAGTCGAAACTCTATATTGTTCTAGTAGGAAAAAGAAGCAGTGGCAAGTTGAATAATTTCTTTACATCTTGAAAACAGAGTATACAACTTATATAATGAGGATGATTAAAATGTTGACAATACATCGCAGTCTGGATGCAATAATCTTGTACCTGCATTTCTCAATGGATAGTTGTAAGGTTATTGCAATGATACGTGATTGTTTCATTAACTCTTAAAGTGCTGTCTGAGAGCTTGCATGTTAACGATGGCATCTCTTACCATTGTGAGAACTACATTTGGCAGTGGTGCTGAATGCATCCTTTGTAGCGTATAACATGCAGTGTTAATCCCTTCCATGATGATGTATTAGAGCCAATGTGACCACCAGTGACAGACATTAAATATGCGTTTATCATCAGGGGACATAAGAATGAAAACACGATGTCGTGTGATAATCAGCAGGGGCCAAGGACTGGAACACACGTTATCGTGCAATGATCACTGTAAGGGTTAATGTGATTTTTCCGATGGTAAGAGATCCCATCTTTAATACCCAAGCTCTCAAAATGCTCCATGCAACACACATGTCTTCATTTATTTTGGTGAGGCCTTCAACAGTTGCTGTAAAATGAAATCAGTGATACTGTCGGGCAGGTAAGATATCGGGATGAAAAAAAGCCTGGCGTCAAGACCAACCACGTATCTGGTTCTTGGATAGCGAGCAGTAACAGCGTGGGTGTAAGCGTCAACTACAAGGGAAGTCTTGGTGTTGAACGTTGTTTGGATGCCTTTGACCATTCGGCTTGCTGATAAACAGAAGAGAAACAGAAAGGCATGTCAGAATGAAGCACAGTGGAACCATATACCAACAAAAAATGGAATATAATGAAAATATGATGATGATGATGATGATGATGATTATTATTATTATTACTATTATTATTATTGTTGTTGTTGTTGTCGTTATTATTGTTTTTATTATTATTGTAATTATTATATTACTTTTTTCGTTACTGTTATTATTATAACTATATAATTATCATTAATATTATTATGATAGTAGTTATTGTTGTTATTCACCCCATAGTGAAAATTGGTTTACAACGTCATACGACGATATGTATCTCATTCATAATACAAATGTATTGTTGGCCTACATGTATATACATAATACTTCAAATGAAACACACAAACGTGACACATGTCTAACAAAACGATAGTAAGTGTGCAACCATTTCTCATTGTGACTGGCTCACACAGACCAAAAACAAGCGTTTTGCTTATGGACTGCTCACATAATACAGAGAAAGGGTGTGATTTCCTATTTTTGTCCAATTGCAAGGACCAAACCAACGCAGACCTCATGACGTGCCTTTTAGAGTAGGATCTTAGCCCCATCCTGATCTCAGCATCCAAATTCGATGCAAGCTCAAAATTTAAGCACAAAATAATGTTTTCTTGTATCCTTTATGCACATGGTTTTATTCTGTGTTCCTTACTTCGTTCCATAACATCTTTGTGGGCATCCTTCACCTCCTGACTTGCTCTGTCAAAGGCTTGTTTCACTTCACTCAGAAGCTTCTCTTCGTTTAAAATGGGCGTCCTGAAAGATCCGGGTTCCACTATGGAAACTGAAATTCCCTTCTCGGCAAGTTCACGCCTGCAATGATGAAGCAACAATAGTGTTTATTAATTTCGTATTCACAGAGTATTTTATCGTATAAGACGGCACTTCGATGGGGTAATAAAAATTAAAATATGACAAAAAAAGCATTTAAGCAGTCATGCCTGTTCTATTCCACGGTGCCCAGCACTATTACCTCCCCTTAGATGACTTCCGTTTGAAAAAAAAAAATCATGAAAATATTAAGTTGCATGAACAAAATGATACTACATAAACTGTCTCTACCATACTACGACAATGCGACAGAAAGTCATATCTTTTTTAAAAACTGTATCTGAGAAACAACAGCTTTATATAGAAGACAGTATAACTCTATCCTACAACAAACGTTATGCCTGATTACAATCAAGCGTAAGCAAATTTGCAGTTTTACCATATGTTTTGTCGGAAGGTGCCTATTTTATATAGAATACAAAATGAAAACAAAAATGATTCCGTGTAAATATCAAGTCAGTTCCAAAAACCTTAGAGATCTGTTAACTCTGATTTTAGAATCTGGCCTGTCTGCATGTGATAGTTTAACAAAATACGCTTCCGGGTCTCCGTTTGTGCACCAGGGTACAATTGGTGGGTGGAGTGAGCATAGGCTGACCTAACAGCAAGCAAAGTCAGCTGAGAAATGATGTTTTTTGAACGTGTAGGCCTACGTCAACATTAAGCAAGTTTATCATAAATTATTACAGCTGTGATATAGTAAGTTCACATTGCACTTGGTCTAGTTCCAATGAAGTGGACACTGGACCATTTAGTATTATTTTGCACATTGCTGCAAAGTTTACTATAATATACGGTTTGTTCCTTGTGTTGTGATACAATTTAATAATTGGACCACATGTCGCCCAGGCTGCGGAGTCAGGGTTGTATGCAATCTTGGCTATTTCTTATTCTCATGAAAATGAAAAGTTTTCGACCTCACCAACAATAATAGTGAGGTTTTTAGGTCTCGTATCCAGGCTGATGCCCGCTCACGCGACTGCACAATATTACTATCCCGGCAGGTCAGGTCACTCAAGGACTCTCTGAATTCCCTGGAGAGTGGTGTACAGTACCGCTGTCATTTACTAGCTGATCTATAGCATTCTGAAAATATCTTTCAGGTACCCATTATACAGAAAGGTTGACTGAGGAAAATATGGATGAAATTCTTTCCCAAGGCATCTGCAACATGACCTTGGTCAGCAGTGGCATGATTATTATTATTAGTGTTACTTATGTTGCTTAACTAGGAACTAAGCTGTCTGATTTGGCACTTAGGGGTAGTAATTGTGTGAAGTCGCGTAGGCGGGAAATTAGGCTGGATACGAGATATTATAAACTACATTGTTATTATTATTATTATTATTATTATTATTATTATTATTATTATTATTATTATTATTATTATATGTACAATATCCACTATGTAATCACATCGCTATGAAGAAAGAACTCAGGTTTCAGTCATTTTCAGAGTTATGATTTCGAATTTCAACGTTGTGATGAATCATACTGTTACATTACTTCATTGATTAGAATCAATCAATACAATCACTTCTGAAGTTTATTCTTTTTTCATTTACATTTTGTTCGGTCCACTCGTCTTTAATGAGTACCTGACCATAGGCAGTGAAATATATTATCAGAATGCTAAAGATCAACGCCTCCAAATTGCAAAGGCACTGTATACTTCCCAGGTAGTTGAAAGAGTCCTTGAGTGACCTGGCCTGTTGGGGTATTAATTGTGTGAACTCGCATGAGCGGGCATCAGTATCGAAACGAGACTTACAAACCACAATATAATTATTATACTGTACCGTAATATGTCCGAGAAACCTTCAACAGCGTACTTGGACATCGTGTATGGACCGGGGCAAAACCCTAGGCGACCAGCTGCACTGCTTGTGTTTACGATTCGGCCCTTGGACTTTCTGATGAGAGGGAGGAAGTGTGTGATCATATCCGCCATCCCCAGGAGATTGATCTGCAGACATGCCAGATAATCCTCCCGGGTACACAGTTCGGCGGCTGCGAACAGACCGGGTACACCTGCATTGTTCACCAAAGCCCAAAGCCCTGAAAATAAGCAATACGATTGGATAACAAGGGAAGTATCGATAACAGAAATCTGTGTTTTTTCAGATCCGCCCAGTTGGATCCCAGAAAACTCTCGAATAGAATGGTTTTCCGAAGTACGAATGGGCTGACAACTTTGCAGAGAGGGACAAAGATAATATAAACTCAGGATCAAGGCGCAGATTTAGCGGAGGCTACATGGTTGTTTTTATCTGGTTCTTGCGGGGTCTCGAAATGGGCCATCCTTGTATTGTGTGTGCGGTCCATGTAGAAGGAGGTATTATGTATGTTTTTGGTTGGTCCGTGCCACTCATAATAAGGAAAGGTGCACTACTAGAGGGTTATTGGAAATGTGACGTCTTTTGCATCACCCCAAGAGAAAGCTCGAGAAAGCGGTAGCCATCTACGGTCTCGGATTTTTGGTGGAACATCTTACCAACGGGTTTGTGTCGGGGGAGGATGTGGCATTAATCAAGGGAGCTAGGTATGCATATGAATGAGACAAAGATATAAGTAAAACAAACACCACTCGCGTGTCAGTGCATTATCTTCTGTCACTTCTGCATTAGTCTCGATCATCTTGTCTTGTTAAGAGAGTGATACTTCCTTTGCTAAGGAGGAATGTGGCTTCCCTTCTCATCAGATTATAAGGACCAAACAAAGCAACCATTGTTAGCAGCATGGCAATTATCGCCACCGGAAATAGGAACATCAAAGCTCGTTGTTAGAGTGGTTGGGAGGCTGAGCATGTGTGATATGGGCTTGTCCCGAATGACAGGAAGCCAGTTTGCACAAATATGACCCACATGAAGCTATTTATAAACACTTTGCGAGACATTATGGGTTGTTTAACCAACTTCAAGGGGTGGAATTCACTCAGATCATGTTTACCCCTACATTGATGAAATTTATGGAACTAGTGTTTTATCCAACCAATGACTGGCGAAAATTGTCTTTTTACAAATAGCCAGATGGGATGTTGTATTATACATACATTTATTCAGAAGGATATCACATCACACATGCATGAACCGTAAAGGGATGCTATATCACACTTGCATTCCTAAAATGATGCCATACACATGCATGGTCCTGAAATTATATCATATCATACAAATGTGTACCCTGAAATGATGCCATAGCATACATACAATTCTGAAACTTTATCTCATCACAAATACGTAACAATTCACAATTCAGAATAAATAAATTACAATTTAATCTGAATAAATCACAGTTAACTCGAACTCACCTTTGTCAACAAGCAACTTCTCCTTAACAGCTTCCACCGCTGTCTTTATACTCTCAGTTTTCCTGATATCCACAATGACTGTGGTCAGCCGACTGGAGCAGCTGTCTGACAAGGACTTCGCTCCATCTTCCGTCAGACAGCCAGCAAAGACGTGGAAACCGAGACGGTCCAAACGGCTGAGGGAGACAGTGTCAAGTCTCATGTTTGTTTCTTTTTTAGACCATTGGTCAATCACAAAACCTTTATAACAATACACAAACACTGTACTCAAATTCCCTGTCCCTAAATCTCCTTCCCTTGTTCGTCTGTTTGTATATCCGTATGTCTGTATCTCTGCTTGCCTGCCTGCTTGCCTGCCTGCCTGCCTGCCTGCCTGCCTGCCTGCCTGTCTGTCTGTCTGTCTGTCTGTCTGTCTGTCTGTCTGTCTGTCTGTCTGTCTGTTGAGTCGAAAAGTGCGCGTGGTTAGTTCCGCTGCACAGCTGTAGTCTGGGTTTGAGATTAATAAACTTCTTCTACCTTATACCTGTTATAATATAAACCTAAATTAGAACCATCCCTAAAACCACAGCACTTTCACCAACATGAAATCAGAGATTAAAAGTGTAGGTTAAACAATCAACCCCAAATCATCAATTTTTAAGGATAGGCATAGGTATGTTCTCTGAAATGTTACTAAACGCAACTACAATAACTGTGATAATTCTCTGACACTTTCCCAGAAATTGTGGAGTTACATTCTTCAGTGATGATAATAGTCCATGGTCTGCAGTTAGTAGCCTAAGTTTATGTTCTGTATAGAGCTAGAGAAATTAGCTGCTCAGGCATAGAAGCCAATTTGAAGCATGTCGTTGTGTATTTACTAGTCATATGATAATAATGCCAATATGAGTCCATAACTATCAGAGATGAACGTGGCTTTAATAGCTCACACTATACTTAGGCCGTCTTGCTGTGCGACTCTAGCAGTGTGTCAATGCACAGATAATGACCCTGGCACGTGATGCCTGCCGGCCAATTAGCTCAGTGCTTGGCGAGAAGACGCGTATATTATATTCTATTGCCACATTCACGAGTAGAAAGCGGAAGCTATAATGAATCCTGGCATAGCATCACGAGGGTTAAGGTAATAAAAGTAATCTTTGTGATTTGGACCAACACCTCATCACCATGGCAGGTACTATTCGAAGCTGGACGCTCACAAAGCAACTTCAGCGAGAAGAAAAGTTGCCAATGACTTCAAATTTTACATGTGTTTGTTATATGCAAGGATGTTACCCATTCATCACCCCTCAGTGCGCTCTCACGTGTCCTTTTCCACTCCATCCAATACAACTCTACTATTTACCCTACTGGCCCTCCATCATGTATCCATCTACCAATCACGTCTCCCAATCGGCAATAGTACTGCCTACAACAGCAAATTCCAAGAGGTTCTTTTAACCTGCGTGGTACACTCTAGTTCAAAACCACAGCTGCCTTTGTTTGATCTTTGCAAATTGGTATAAATTCAGTGAACTTATATTCTGTTGGTAGTTCTCCGCAGAGGGTAGGTTTTGGGTTGATGCTCGAGAGTCATGGCGAGGAAGGGTGTTCATCTACTTGAGGTTTGTTAGAAATGTGTCATCTTTCATATAGAACCGGAAGAAAAAGCTAGGCAGCTGGCGGCAACCATCTCCTGTTTTAAATTTGTTAATGGAACGTCTTATCTACAGCCGTGTATCGGAGGAGGATGTGGCAATAATTAGTGGTAGTCGGTATGCTAATGAATGAGGCAAAGGTATAAGTACCTTGTATAACAAACACCATTCGCAAATCAGTGCATTGTTTCCTGTCTCTTCCGCATGAGTCACAGCCATCTTGGCTTGCCATTAGACAGATACTTCCTTTGTTAAGGTAAGGGTGTGGCTTCTCATTTGCCAAATTGCAGGGACCAAACAAACGTGGTCCAGATCAAGAACTATTGGAGATTTATTCATACTTACTTGGCGCACCTGATTCCGAATCTATACCGTGAAACCCTGGCAGTTCTTTTTACTTAAATGGCACACACACACACACACACACACACACACACA
>JAWQUT010001390.1:10286-28467 GCA_033807755.1 Ellobium chinense
TATGTATGTATGTATGTATGTATGTATGTATGTATGTATGTATGTATGTATGTATGTATGTATGTATGTTTGTATGTATGTATGTATATATACATCTGTCTGCTGAAACGAAACAATAATACCTATGAACTGGAAATGAATATTGATGAAAACGTCTCAATAATATTTGATTCAGGAAACAAATTCTACTCAGCATACAAAAATAGAAAATTAGAAATGTTCTACGAAGAATTTAAAGAAAAGTCATCACAAGGACGAGTCATCAGAGAAGCCACTCAAGCAGATCACAAACTGTCCTCAACCGTCTTCTCCAACCACAAAATCAGCGACACAGTAAGATCTTTTGTCTGTCGTGGGAGACTCCAGCTATTAGAGTGTGAAAGCCTGCTGTCACTCTATTACCCACAGACATACACAAAACGTTGCAAGATCTGCCACCATCCATCAGAAACTGTATCACATGTGTTGAACGGATGCACGACACAAAAGACAATTTATCAGAAGAGACACAATAGAATTGTAGATATTATACACCACAAAGCCATGAGTCAACAACAAAGGAAGACTTGTGTTGAAGGACACTATGCTTAAATATGGACATTTTAGAATTAACCATCAGCCACGATCAGACACATTCCAACACCCACATACAAGACCAGACATTACTATCATTGACGAAAAATACAAAACGGTCAAAGTCATTGAAATTGCTGTCCCTTTCTACGCCTTTATTGATACATGCCATAAAGAAAAATTCAATAAATATTTTCCATTGTCCATGGAGATAAGCAATTTGGGCTATCACTGTGAAGTAATAGTCTTGGTTATTGGTGCACTCGGCATCGTTCATAACAAGTTCAGAGCTGGTTTAATGAAACTGAACATATGTAAATCGGAAGCAAAATTTCTATGTAGTTATTGTAGCATTAGTGCTATAATTGGTTCTCACCAGGCATGGAAAGAACGATGCAAAAAACATCTCAGAGAAAACTGAGCAGCATACCATCGTTATCATCACATTCACCATTATGTCAATCATCCCTCATTATCAGTAACCGCTAATATCATTATTATCATCGTATGGATTCCATAACCATTAATGACAGAACGCTTCCACTCCTAGGTCATCCAGCTCATCACTCAAACTCAGCACAATAACAATTTCCTTATAGATGTAGTGTTACTATATTACTGTATGTCTGTACATGGCACATGTATTTTGGGAAATAAAGAATTATATGTATGTATGTATGTATGTATGTATGTATGTATGTATGTATGTATGTATGTATGTATGTATGTATGTATGCCAAGATGGCGGCTAGGCTGGCTGCACACTTTTGTGTATCTGTGCATTGGTTGCTGCTTTGGGAAGTACATCCGTGGTAACTGCCCTCGAAAACGTAGACATGACACGGGAGAGTGTTGGCCTGGTCACCAGGCTACGAATGTTGAGAGCTGAGGCCATCCGAAGTGGGAAAATTTATTTATTTTCAGCTCCATCACGTGACCTAGAACATCTTGCTCACACGTTGGTTTGTTTACATGCTCTGCTCATGTATGATTACTCGTCACTTATTAAAATATCCTAGCAATCCCTAGATCACGTGGTGTAACTGACCCGTCTGAAAATACCTCATTCGTTGTGAATCAAGGAGAAGTCTGTGCACACAACTAAAACAACAAGAACACACAGCCCAAGATGGCGACCTATACAGTGAAACGACCTGGAATAAGTTCATGGAATCAGGATAGTGGTAACACCAGGACTGACTTTGTAAGTACCGAGGCTCGTCTACGGCTGTCATTAAGTACTAAGCCTATAGCGGTAGAACCGTCGTACTTCCATCCCAACCCTGTGTGGTGGTTCAAAATCATGGCAGCACTGTGTAGTGTGTTCTATAAAGAAGGTGTGTATCAGGACAAACGACCTAACGATGGGCAACCATTTAGCATTCAATTTCTGAAGTAAAGAGAATCATGAGCAAGTTTCCTATAACGACACCAGAAGATCTTGAGGATCATATAGATGGACCCACCGACGAACGTAAAACCCTTCATTCAATCATTCATTACATGCTAACATTCGTCAAAACTCATATCCAGCCATGTTTTACGAAGGGGAATTCCGTAAGTAACATAGTTGACACGGACGAGTCCATTGTCCCTAAGGAAGAACTTGCATGTCTATGGCATAAAGATCAGAGAAAAGCTATTGAAATTCTTCAGAACGATAGTAAATTGTCTGCATTGATGAAGTTGAACATTTTGAACAACGATGCCAACGTGCGCCGTGGGAGGAGGAGATTACCACTCCCACACCAGAATGGCTACCAACCACTGATCTATTTACGGACGGGGAAATACGAACAGCGATTAAAAGCTTACCACCCAAAAAGTCACCAAGCGCAGACGGGGACACACTGAAACGAAATATAAATAAACTCACTCCTGTGTTCAAGGCTATATATATAATATCTGCCTAATCCACCGTCGCGTCCCGCCCAACTGGAAACACGGGGTCATAACACTTGTAGGTTTGTGACACCTATTAGAGGGGCAAACCACTCATTGTTGTACAACCCAATTAATCCGCTAAAATATAAAATTCCCCTTTTTTGGGGCCCTGCCAGCCATTGTTAGGGTGTAGAAATGTGTAATATGACCTGTAATCTAACTAAGGCATCCAATTTTAAAGTTTCAGGTGCAGTTTGAACCTTCTAGATAAACGAATAAAATGTGTAAGCCTATGTATTCGCACGCGTTCAAAACCAGCCAAATGAAATACCGGGGACCAAATCAGAATTTGAGGTGATCTTTTCCAAAAGACATCTGTGAAAAATTTTGGGCGTTGACACCNCCCTTTCCACTTTTTCCTCCCATTAAAAGATCGGACAAAAGAAGTATTTTAACCTCCATGGAAGAAATTTCCCCAAATCACAGTGGTATATTTAGAATAACACAAAATGTTAATAGGGCCAAAAGAAGAAAAAAACAATAGGTGTCAAAGACCTGTACCTAAAAAGAACGGCAATTCAAACAACATAGAGGATTGGCGACCTATTTCTTTGTTACTCACCTCGTATAAGCTGTTCATGAAACTCATCCAGACTAGACACCTGAAATGGATCATTGACACTCATCGCATGTCGCCTCGTCAGAAAGGCTCAATACCAAGGAATGGGCTACTAGAACATTTCTTTTGTTTGAAAACTTCTATTAGTGACTTTCTCCATTCTAAGTTACAGACCTGTAATTGTACTTTCACTTTGTGGTCCTACAAAATTTAGGGGGTATATTTCATCTCCCCTTTTCCCTCTTTTGGCATGCCCTGCTTCCAGTAATAAGGGCTCCAGGGGGGAAATTTTGATATCATGGGAATCTGTGTCCATTTTACTTTATCTTACCAGGCACTATTTAGCCCTGGGCTGGAACTGCCAGGTCAAGGGTGTGCTCAGGTGGAAGAGGAGGGGTTTGGCATTGACCAGTGAAATATGTAGGGTCTGTTTACAAATAGCAACCAAGCTCAAAATTTCAATGGGCTTGCTAGGGTTGGGTAAGTCTTAAAATTTGGGTCACATAATGAGCTTCAGTCTGGTATGGGTCTGGGTGAAAGCTAAAACTTTGGGTTCAATGGGCAGCTCAAAATATTAATATAGCCCATGGAAGAGAAAAGGGCCCAATCCTATTACAGGTCTGTAAACTCTAGTGCCAAACTATTTGTAGGATTCGTCGATATAAGAGATGCGTATGGCCGCCCACAGTGCAGTGGTTGTAACAATTCGGACTTTGGATAATGTAACCTTGTGGGTTGTCTAGGGCCAGGAGAGGCTTTATATCATTATGACAGACATTTGAAAGACTATTTCATTGGAATAATAGGATATTGTATGATTTAATATGGTCTGTAGGACGGTGCACTTGAAATCGACGAAATGGCGGATTGAAGAACAAAGCAGAGGCAGCGACATAAACTTTTTACATTTTACAGTTATTATAAAAGCGCCTCCACCAATAGAATAGAATAGAATAGAATAGAATAGAGTAGAATAGAATAGAATAGAATAGTTTTTTTCCAGCTTGTTCGTAAGCAACATATGGAAATCAAAACATAGACCGTTAAACTAGCGTATCGTTGGCTGTATGGCAAACCGGCCTATCGCTCAAATTAGTAACACCGTTTCTTATCTTTTTTTAAAGCGGATTATGACAGTCATGACCTTT
The DNA here is from genome assembly GCA_033807755.1 of Ellobium chinense. Taxonomy (NCBI): domain Eukaryota; kingdom Metazoa; phylum Mollusca; class Gastropoda; order Ellobiida; family Ellobiidae; genus Ellobium; species Ellobium chinense. The sequence continues at coordinate 14,511 of JAWQUT010001390.1, forward strand.
TGTAGACCTGTAACAGATTTAAGAAAAATNCCTCCCAATAGATGACTACACCACTAATCGGCCTCCCCTCGCCTTCTGGTTCGGCACATCTGTCCTAGATTTTAATCAGTCCAGATTAGCCAAGAGCCCTAAGAATGATATTAAGAGCGAGTACCGTTTGTAATGACGGATAACTAATGACTTGGAACTCGATCAAGGGAAATAATCGTGACAATGTTGAAATGACCTAAGGTGTAAATATTATTATGCAGTAACATTCCTTAGACTAGTCTTGTTTGTGCATTTTTTTTTTTTTTGTTTTGTTGCAAGGTCCTCCTTGAAATAAGTCTACACCAAATAATTATTCCATCATTCAGTCTAGTATGAGACAGGGATGTGTTTAGACGCGTGAATGTCAAGTAGTTTGCATATATAGTAGCACGGTCATTGATGCAGTGACAATGGATTTCCTGAAACAGACAAAAAAAGGAATTCAATATCTTATCTCATCTCATCTCATCTCATCTCATCTCATCTCATCTCATCTCATCTCATCTCATCTCATCTCATCTCCCAAAGCACTTACAACATGGACGTGGTCTTGAATCGAACACCCGACTTTTTAATCTGTGGTCAACACCCTAACCATTCGACCACCTTGTTCCACGTCAAGAGAAAATATTCGAATAGCTGAGGTAAAGTTACAATGGAATATAGGACATAGCAGCATTGCAAAGAGTAGGTGAAGAATTCGATTACGTGAGCTTTACAGTCGTGAGTTGTTATTGTTTAGACCTGTCGATATTAAAAAAAACCAAAAAACTTGGACACACACTCCCAGGCAAAGCTATATTGAGAATATAATTTGAACATATATTTTCAGGCAAAATTGTATTGAGAATATAAATTGATGAACACACACTCCCAGGCACAACTGTATTGAGAATATAACCTGGACACAAACTCTCAGGCAAAACTGTATTGAGAATGTAACCAAAACTGTAAATTATAGGAGGAAGAAAGAAAAAGCAACAGAAATAGACATGTATGTAAATTAGAGAATCATGACAACAACATGAACAAGAACAAGAACAACAAGAACAAGAACAAGAACAACAACAACAACAACAACAACAACAACAACAACAACAACAACAACAACAACAACAACAACAACACGAACAACAGCAGTAGCAACAACAAGCAAAAGGAATATTCTCAATATTGTTATGTTGTGCTGTGCCTGAAAAAATCAACTAAGGAATGAATGAATGAATGAATGAATGAATGAATGAATGAATGAATGAATGAATGAATGAATGGCTTTTTTTTCACCAAGGTAATGCAGCAACTTTAGAGTCCGCAGTCTGTCAGGAAGTTTTTTAAGGTACATTCTTTATCTTTATATTCTTAAGAAGTAGATTCAGTCAGGCACACTCGTTGGACTGAGTAGAATTCACAACTAATTTGAGAACAATAAAGGATGAAAAAAATCTCAGGCAAAACAAAGAAATGCTTTACTATTCAAAAAGTTTAATTGTCTATAGGTCAAGCATGTATACATTCAGTAAGCTGTATGTATACACTGGTAAATCATGTTAGAAAAGAGTTATGAATAGAACCATTTATTAACAATGGGAAGTTTACAGCAACAGTAGATGTGCGTACATAGTGAGAAAAGTAATACCTATTTCAACAGCCGTTGTCTTGAAATGTAAGGAGGGCTAATACCCATTCCTGAGCTCGATTTTGGAACCCAAGCTAGATCGACATACCAGACTTCTTTGATCATTAGAGCAACCGCTCTAGAGCACTACAAATACCACAAACTAATAGACAAGTACACCTTAATCATACGTATAAAAACAAATCATTCATTAACCATTATTTCTCTTTAAAAGTCTCCGAATTTGGCAGCTACACTAGAGGAACCACCAAATAACTTAGTCTAATCTACCGGTACATGAGTTATGGCTTAATCGATATTTCAAGTACCTATTAACGAAAGTACTCAAGACTCTAATATCGTCAATCGACATTGATATTGGGACGTCACAATAATTCTTTCACGAGGTTCGTTAGCTACTGAGGTCAGAGGTAAATCTAATGCCTCGCTATATATTTCAAAGATAACTCCAAGTCTTCAGACGAAAATAACACCACATGTTGCTAGACTTTACGTTGACATGTTATGCCTTAACACAGTTAGAAACCATTCATATTAATGGTTCTTGGTAACGAATGTGCCGAAACTTAATATTAAAACAACAGTGTCGGTAATATCGATCTCTGAGTTTTAGAAGCGAGTACTCACGCTGGGAACTCACTATCCAAAGTGATATCAATCGCAGTGTCATTGGCTATTGTTCTCACACACAGTAAAACAGTCCTTAGACAAAAATCTTAAAATTAAAATATACTTGATATAATTTAAAGCACACCCCTAGATTTTACATTGCAGAAATGCATAGAAACATGTTCTCAAAGTTTTAACTGTGTTTTAGTTTGTTGTGGCCAGACGAATTTGAATCTTGGTGAAGCTCAGGGGCTGGTTCTGGCCCGACTCCGGTAACCAGTTGGGACCCCAGTTGAAGAGAGGGAACCCCCAAAGGCCGTTGAGATTGGCATGCTCGCAGATTTTGTACCACCAGCCCCCTCGTGCGATGGCAGCACAGTTGCAGAGAAGGCACCAGTCCTGGTCGTGGTCCTTGGTAGTGAACTTCATACCGCTGAGGTTCTCGATGTTCTTGCCGCTGGCTGTGCTGGTGGTGGTGTTGTAGTCGTCGCCACTGATGCTGAGGCTGAAATGTATTGCAGTCATCCATAGTCAAGTTAAGGGGACATGTTCATGTAACGCCTATGAATTTTATAACAAAACCTCTTTTACCCATGAAATTTGGCGTGTCGTTGTTTTCGTCGATGCCGAATTGCGTGGCAGGCTGAGTTTTGCAATTTTAAGGAAGGTTTATGTATATTAAAAAGTAAATCTTCGTTTGTAAATCTTCTGTTAGCCCCCAGTTGTTGTTTTGAATTAGCTGAAACAAGAGCTGTTACTCTGTATTGATCAGAGTTCACAAGTAGGTTTAATGTCATAATAACAATAATAATAATAGTGCTCATATATATATATATAAAATGATGGAATACTCACGTATAGCCCTCAGCAGCTGGTCCAATATCAAACTTGTCATAACATACTTGGTAGTGCGTGCCATTGGCAGTGTTGAATTGGAAGCAAATCTCATGAGTGCCCTGAAATGAAAATTCCCTCACACTGACGTTCATTGGGATTGTAATAGTTCTTGTAAACACATTCCTGGCACCTATCGTTTTTCTTTCTTTCGGCCCTATACACTAAATATGTTATTCTACAAATTCTACTGTGAGTTGGGATGAATTTCACAAATCTCTTTCAATAATAGTCACCTCGCCCTCTGATTTGGTCTCCAATTTTCATTAGGCTGGTTTTGAACGCGTGCTAATACGTAGGCTCAAGACACTTTATTTTTTACATATACAGGGCTCAAATTGTACCTGAAATTTTAAAACAGATGGTTTGTCATGATCACAGGTGCTTTTACATACTTCTACACCGTGACATTGGCTCGCAGGTCCACCAAAAAGGGGGGATTTTCTATATTAGCGGATTAATTCGATTGTACAAAATGTGATTTGGCCTTCTAATAGGTGCCTGAGGCATACAGTAGTACTGGCATGTGTGATCCGAACCGCAAAACCGCTCCGGCATCACAGGTGCCAACAAGAACACAATAGCAAAGATGCAACCTCCAAAACCAACAGCAGCAGCAGCATCAGCAGCAGCAGCAGCAGCAGCAGCAGCAGCAGCAGCAGCAGCAGCAGCAACAGCACGAACAACAAGAACAACAACAACAACAACAACAACAATAGCAAGGACGATGACGACGACGACGACCACAACAACAACAACAACAACAACAACAACAACAACAACAACAACAACAACAGCACCAACAACAACCACTACAACGACATCACCGACAACGACAACAACAACGATGACAACAACAACAACAACAACAACAACAACAACAAGTTATCGAAAACATTCGCCCTGGATGACGAGGCATATTACTATTCTGGACAACTTACCCGATCTAGCAAGGAGCGAACGTGAGCCAAACCAAGCCAATATCCACTGATATTCTTGCCAAATCCATTTTCATATTCGACATATCTCATATCAAAACTCTGGTCACCGGATGTTCGCCTCTGGGGACGTACAGAAATAACCGTCAGTTAGATATTAGAGCTCCTTTAAACTCCGATTTTTAAAAAAAATCATAGTAAACATAGCTATGCGCATGTGGTATGTTCTGGTGTTACCATCATGCATTTGATGTAAAATTCCCATCTGATTCTAGGTTCTGTTAACTAGCCTCTCTCTCTCTCTCTCTCTCTCTCTCTCTCTCTCTCTCTCTCTCTCTCTCTTTCTTGATGTCGCTTCCAAGTCAATCCCTGTCTTTAACGCTAACCCAAGAACATTTGGGGATAGTCACAGGATTTTAAAATGTGGACATAGGTCAACTGGAAACTGAGGTGGTCCTACAGAGAACTTAAGAAATGAAAGGGCTAACCTGTATCACAGTCCAGTTGTCATCACAATATGCCAGAAAGCCCAGCTCATGTTGGAGAGGAACAATACCATAATCAGTGTCGGCTGGGAACTGGTCACATGATGTCAGGGTCTGGATGGATGGATGGGTAAATGGGGGAATATAAGTTGAGGGAGGGAGTGAAGGTGGGTGAGTGGATGAAAAGGAGGGAAGGAAGGAAGGAGAAAAGGATGGATGGATGGATGGATGGATGGATGGATGGATGGATGGATGGATGGATGGATATAAGTTGAGGGAAGGAGTGAAGGTGGGTGAATGGATGGAGAGATGAAGGGAGGTGAGGAGAAAAGGATGGATAGATGATTGGATGGGGGGATAAATGGATAAGTAGATCGATGGATGGATGAATGGAAGGATGAATGGATGGAAATGGCTAATATCATAATTATTGAGCCCAGCCTAATGTAGCGACAGGAATACTCAACTGAACAGAAACTATAAACAGTGGTTAGAATAAAGGGCCTCGATTTCTGCAAAATCTGTACATCTTAGCAGGGCTTAGCTTGCACGGAAGAATTTGACGAAATGTTGCCTTCCACATCTGTATCTTAATTTGCAGTGTAGACAACATAGGATGCGGTGTATAACTGAACGCTGCCACACTACGTGTATTCTTTTCTTTCTAGATCTATATTTAGCTCTGCTGATTTCACGGTGATAAAAGTGTAATAAACTGAAGTGAATGGGCAAAGCCGTAATTTACTGGGTGATCATTATGGTCATCCAGAGAGTACGTGCTCAGTCAACCACACGTGATAGAAGATTTATATTTAACCTACTTACTTACCGTATAGCAGCACTCTGTTCCTGTATCATAAGAAAAAAAAAACAACAAAAAAGAATATATATACGAAACATTGACGGTATTTTATTGTCAATCATCAATTACATGATCTCGGTCAGGAGGTCAGGGGTGTAATTTTGGGCTGGTCTTTACACAATAGCTATGTATTCTTTATTATAGGGTCAGTTGGGTCAAGCCAATTATGAATGTAGCAGATCTAATCTGGTATTCACTGAGTGATCTTAATAACATTTGTAGCCCTGCGTTTAAGGTTATACACGCTTATTCCTTTTGTGGTCACCTGGGTTGAAGTAAATGCTGAGGATGGCATATTTTTTCCCAGCCATTTTTTTCCTCCTTCCCAGTGGCCTAGTGATCTAAGCTGTTGACTGTCCTAACTTATTTGTGACTTCTGTGACCAGGTTAAATTAAGACAGCATTATTTTGGATCAGGGGCTAAAAAGGGATAGGGCCTGCCGATAAGCTAATCTTTATTTTCTGGAAATAGCCTGAGGCCCCAACTGGGTTTCTGTCGGGGTAGTTCAAATAAAGAGACATGGCAAAACGTTATCTTATCTTGGACCATTAAAGGTAAGTCATGTTTTCAAGCCTAGATGCTCATCTCCATAATTTTGGTCATTGAGAATGGCCAACGAAAATGAGGACTTTCTCTCTCTCTCTCTCTCTCTCTCTCTCTCTCTCTCTCTCTCTCATCACTGAAGTGAACACGTAAATTTCATGAGAAGTTTCCCATACAGCTCAATGCATTTATCTTGACTTTATTTGTATATTCTGTGTGTCCTTACCTCGGCCACAGAGGCCAGTCTGTGATACCAAAAAGTTGTCCGGACAACGTCTAGAACCTTCAAAGCATGTTTCAATCTGGGACTCTCCTTCACCGCAGACTGTGAACATGAAAGAAATCATTATTATCTTCATCATCATCATCATCATCATCATCATCATCATCATCATCATCATCATCAAAATTTGGTATATTTTACCACTGGAGATTCTAATTAGATTGTGATTTTTATTTGTGATATTCTTACTCCCTATTGTGTTATAATTATTAAATTGTTTAACATTGACTGGTAGACAGTTCCTTAATATATATTTTTAATATATTACTAATAATCATCATCATCATCATCATCATCATCATTATCATCATCATCATTATCATCATTATCATCATCATCATCATCATCATCATCATCATCATCATCATCATCATCATCATCATCATCATCATTATCATCATCATCATCATCATCATCATCATCATCATCATCATTGTTTACAAAACATTAGTCCGTCTTGGATACAAATAAAAGTAACGAGTGAAAACTATAAGAATTTAACAAATTTGATACATAAAGTTTCGGATTTGCGTCCTTTTTCAGATGCAGAAAACAAATCGTTATCATCATCTTCATCTTCATCATCATCATCATCATCATCATCGTCATCATCATTATCATCATCATGATTAATATCATCATCATCATCATTTGCATATAAGCTGAACTTCAAGATTTTAATGACGGTTGTTTCCTATGCTGATCATTCAAACCCTATACTCATATAATTGTATCAACTAATAATACTCTCCCCTGATCTGAGATCCCTGCTACCTGTGTGCCAATATGTAAGGGTGTGCACATTTGTCCATGTGTCTGTGTCTGTGTATGTGTGTGTGGTGTGTGGTATGTGTGTGTGTGGTATGTGTGTGTGTGTGTGTGTGGTATATGTGTGTGTGTGTGTCGTGTGTGTGTATGTGTGTGTGTGTGTGTGTGTGTGTGTGTCGTGTGTGTGTGTGTGTGTGTGTGTGTGTGTGTGTGTGTGTGTGTGTGTAGTAAACTTATATCAATAATGATCATAATGATGATGATGATGATGATGAGGGGAAGGGGAATATGTACTGCCTAAAATTGCCGTTCCGGTTGTTTTTGAGTTCACTTCTTGTTTCTGTCCCTTTATTTCTATCGTTTGTTTGCATTTGATCTCGTCTCCCTTTATATTATGCCATGCTGTGTGCTCGCCTGACCATTCTGCCTTCATTATTTCTTAGATGTTCCCTGAAGACGGACACTTTGTCTCAAAATTTGGAACTTTGTATTAAATTTTTTAGTTGTTACATAGTCTGAGAGTATTTATTATATTGAAAATGATGATGATGATGATGATGATGATGATGATGATGATGATGATGATGATAAAACTCACGGTACAATCCACAGCTGTTTTGCAGTGTGTGTAACATGTCTTCACAATACTGATCGTCACGCTTGAAATAGCAGTCTACAAGTGGAAACAAAGGATTGGGGTAGGGTGATGTTATCACTTTTTAAAAATTCACCTTGGAAAGGATGTGGGTGCGGGGGTGGGGAGAGCGGAAGTGGATAAAGTTTACTAAATGTGTCAAAGGATTTGGGCCGAAACATGTAATATGAAATGCAGTAGTGATGATAATTATAGTAGTACCACTCAAAGCTGACTAAGAAAGAATTACTACTGGTGGCTATAGTTTAAATGCAAGAACAGAATGCATATTATACTTTGTACAAAGTCAAGAATTCACTTCTTGACGTGTAAGAAGTCTATCACTCACTTCTAAACTTGGACAACTATTGACTTCCGAACTTGTCCAAAATCTGTCGCTAATATCTGAACTTGTTCAGAGTTTACTACTCATTTCTGAACTTGTGCAAAGTCTCCTGCTCACATTTGAGCTTGTATGAATTCTGCCGCTAACGTCCCTCTGTAAAACTCTACTACTAACTTCTGAACTTGCACAAAATCTATTGCTCATTTCTGAAATTCTCCGAAGTCTACGACTCATTTCTGAACTTGTGAAAGTTTACTACTCACCTCTCATTCTGTACAAAGTCTTCTGTGCAATGCACTCTAGCGGCAGGGGTGCGGCTGGATGAGCAGATAGAATCACATAGACACAGACGCATAGGATCTGGTACCCGACTGGCATCCTGATAGCACCGGTTTACTGCCCGCTAGGGTGCACATAGGGAGAAAACAGAGTAACAAGAATTACGATAGCTATTCAGGGTTAAGTATTTTTGCAATGGTCATGTGGTCATATTGTTATTATTGTCATAGAAGTTGTTGTGACCAATTGACTCCGAGTGAAGTTCAAATCTGCGGTCAACAAGTCAAATCAATATACAGTGGAACACGGATAACACGTACAGACCAAAGAGTACTTATTTAGAAAAATATGTATTAACCATACACGTACACATCGAGAATAAAAATCGGGTCAAAATTACTGTACTCAATATCCGTGTTTACCTACTAAGCGTGTCCATTTCAAATGTACTCCACTTATTGAAATACACCTAAACACCGACAGTGTTAAAGGGAAACACCACCCTTTCTCACAGATTATAAAGGTTGTAATGCTGAAAACATAGTGTGCAACTACCCGCCATAAGTGCTATGGAGCTTCTATGCAATATTGCACACTAAAGTGCTGAATGGTGCATTTTTCTTTCTAAAGAGTCATGATCTTAGAACAAGTGGCATAAGTATCAACATCACACGTCTAGTATCAAATTTCACTCATATTCCTTACAAATCTATACATATATTCATACATGGGCTTCTCTGGATTTTCTGTTTGGTCACTAAATTACAAGGATCTGAGAATACACTCTCATGTAAATATTTTTTGTCAAGAATTGGGCGTGAAAAAATATGTATGTATTAAGTGTCTATGTGTGTATATATGCGTGTAATGTGTGTGTGTGTGTGTGTGTGTGTGTATGTATGTATGTATGTGTGTGGGTGGTGTGTGTGTGAGTGGGCGTATATGTATGTATGTATGTATGTATGTATGTATGTATGTATGTATGTATGTATGTATGTATGTATGTATGTATGTATGAGTGTGTGTTAGAGAGAAAGAGAGAGAAAGAAAGAAAGAGAGAGAGAGAGAGAGAGAGAGAAAGAGAGAGAGAGACCCAGAAAGGCAAAGGAAGAGCAAAATGGCTCAGAAATCTGTAACATTAGAGAGCTATGATCTGACACAATCTCACATAATCAATGAACTGATATCTAACAGCCATACGTTACCTTTTCCTGGGGAGCTCTAGTCATCCAAGCCACCCAAAAAATACAGAAACCCTGTTCGCTAGATACCTGGTCCACTACACATCATTTCCAAATCCCTTCACTGTTAAGTTACGTCGCGGCTAACACCCTTCATCTCTGAAGAGTCGAGCCAGTCTTTTGTGTTCTTAGATATGCTAGGTTTGACGACGAAGCTGGCAAGTTGAAGGTTAAGGCGCAAAGCACATTGATCATCATACATCCAGTGGCGGTGCATCCTTAAAGACCTTAGGCTGTATTTGTGATACATCGGTACAAATTCAGTACTAGATCTATGTTGTAGATGCCACTTAAAGTTTTTTTTTTCATTTTTTTTTTGTTCTCAGGTGTTCTAGGTTTGACGCCCAAGCTGGAGAACAGGAGACTACGAAGCAAAGCACATCGATCGTCATTTATCTAATGGCGGCGAATGATTGGAACAGTTGAAATTTATTCGCTGTATTTATGACACATCAATCCAAAATCAGTGCTCTGCCAGTGTGAAGAGACAGATGAAAATGTCAACTAAGGCTAAGAACATCGTATTCTAAAATCATAATTTTCTGGTTTTGTTGCGGATTTTAATTTGCTGATTTGCCCCCTATTTTGTTGGAACGAGATTTCAAAGATTTTTTTTTCTTCAATACCAGTCTCCTTATACCTCCAAAATAGGACATTTTGCTGAGAAACAGTTTGTTGCATGACATTGAGTACCCCTTGGGGGCTAGGTGATCCTCTTCTGTCACTGAATCTAGATGCTATTTTTGTAACTGTAGGGTTCCTGGATAACTGGACATTGTTCTGACTAGGCTGCCATGGTCCGGCCAATTTTTCTGTCTTGAATCCTGCCTACCGCCTGGTGGGTATTGATGGGTTTGATGGCAAGATGTTTATGTTCTTGATGACTGCTTTCTGACTTCTTGTAAGGGTCCTAAATGGTGTTTTTCGAACGTCGAGCCAGCCGTCTTACCCAGTGGTCCGGAGGCAACGTGGCCGTGTGGTTTGAGGGTCGTACTTGGAAAATGAAGACTGTCAAGTCTAAGGTTTGTGTGTTAGACTTGCGGGCAGGGTGGTTTACAATGTGGTGTCCTTGAAGAAGACACTTCACTTTTTCCCCACTCGACTCGGATGTAAATGAGCTTTAGAGCCTTGTTGGTAAGGGGCGGGGGAGGGGGGATGAGAGAGGAGAAGTTAGGGGCCTGCATTTCGGGCGATCAGCAATGACTTTTGTATTCCATCTGTAATATTATGCGCTTACATGTATGATATGTATTTTGCTATGTTTTTGTCATTAAGAATGAATGTATAGCGTTGTATTACATTGCAAACCAATTTAAAAAGTTAAAAAAAAACCAAAACAGTAACAGTATTTTTCATTTTCTTGTATACTTGAAAACAAAATGGAAATGGCGTCCTTTATATCTTAACATGAAGAAACAAAAGTTCACCTGCATATTGGTACCACCTGTCTTCTGTCTTATTCAAGGTTTCGCTTGATGCTGAAACTCGCATAAAACTCCGTCGAGTAAGTAATAAAAATTCACTAAAACCAGCGAGAGGCAGTCTTATGAATTATCTAACAAGGGGTTGTCTTCCGCGCCCTATAAATGACCTCAGAAATCACGGACATGGCAATCTGTGATGTTTATCTCCCTGTGTAATATTACTGTCACCAAATGGGTAGGTCAAAATAAAAAGTATAACCCCACACGAAAGAAATGGGCTTTTGTTGAACAATATGTTGTCAGACACTGGTTTGGCCTAATCCACAATAAACGTTGACCTACTTAGTAGGGGGAATGGAAAGGGGAAAACATGAGAAGGCACAGTGAAATTTGAAAAGGGGTATTTACATGATGGCAACCTTATTCGTCCTTGCTAATGTAAAAAGCCGTATTTCACATATTAGGATGATTAACAAAATATTGGTATCAATTTATTCAGTTTTGTTCGGGGACAGCATTGAAAATAATGTAGATTTTTCAAGAACGTAATGTGCAATTGAGTCATATATTACACCAAACTGTCCGGCCAAACATCCCGAGAAGATATTCACTAGAGCTTGTGGCTTAATCGAGAAATTTGACAGAGACAACTCTGATAAAAGAGAGAGACAAAAGGTTTATGTTGGAATAGAGTGTGGCTTCGGTGATATCAGGTGAAACCTTCGTATCTTGGTATTCCCGTTGTCAACGGGCACCGTCTTGCATGGGGCTTGACAAATTTCACTAAATGTCACTAACGACATAATCTAGCCCGTACACATCAAACTTTCCGGAGAAAGTATTCTCTTAAGGTAATAGCTGAGAGAGACACAAGATTTATAATTATATTGGAACACAGTGGGTCTTTGATGATATCGAGGGAAAACCTTTGCCTCCTTGCACGCCTATCAATGCGCACCTTTTAGCATGGCATTTGACTGATCTCAACATGCAGCTATTCGAGCCATTTCACTTCAAACTGTTCGGTCAAATCTCCACAGATTTTTGAAGATATTCACTGTCTGTTGCATGAATCTGATTGGAAAAGCCTCTCTAAGACGTTGAGTAAGATTTTTCACCTCGAACCATATGAACGTTCCGAAATGGCCAACACTAATCTTTAGGTTTGGAGCCACGGCTAAACTCAGATTATATAATAAATCTACAGTTTACAGTGGAAAGCCTTAATTTAGATTTTTCGCAGTTTCAGTTTTGATGAAAAGTTGTTTTTTTTTTTTAACTGCACAACTGTTTGCACAAAATGAATTCACTTAGACCCTGGGAAAAAAGCCACCTGCAACAAATCTGTATATAACAAATTCACCGATGCATTTTACCACTTTTTTTTGTGGGTATCAGGTCGTAGAACTGCTTTTAGACAACCTTTCCAAAGGACAGATTTTATACCCTACTATTATTCATTCTGCTAGTCTGGAGATTTTAGTCCAGCCAAGCACCCCCAAACATCAATCAATGGCTTCAGCGAAACATTTGACCAATAACACCTACAAGATCACATCAAGCGACACCTCTGATTCTCCGTTCACTACTACTGTATAATCAATTGCAACAGGTATCCTCTAGCTTAGACTAAGCTAACCCACTAAACAAGGCACTGACTCATCTGCCAGGTAGTGCTTGTCACATAAATGTCCATTTAAATATAGGAGTTGAGTAAACTAACTAGTGTACTGAAAGAATGACAAACATTTCAGTTTGCCCATCTTTTTTTTGTCTTTGCTAAATGACTCAACTAACCAAATCACACACCTCATTCTCTAAGGGCAGTTCACTACAGTTCAGTAGCTCTTAGCCTAGCCAGTTTAGGCCTACTACAGTGCGTCCTGCTGACCATATTTCTTTCAGGGCACTGTGAACCTCATCCTACAAAGTGGATGGGTGGGGAATGGCAGTTTCAGAATGGCAAACATTTCAGGTTGCCCATTTTTTTTTCTTTGTGTAATGATTCAACTAACCGAGCCACACACCTTATTCTCTACGCGTAGTTCGCTACAGTTCAGTAGCTCTTAGCCTAGCCAGGTCAGACCTGCTACATTACGTCATGCTGGCCATAACATGCCTTTCAGTGCACCATGAACTTCATCCTACATAGTGGATGGGTGGGGACTGGCAGTGAGACGGCATGCAATAGAATTAAAGAAAAAAATACATAGTTTCAATAATATACATCATTAACCGGAAGTCTACCAGTTTGCGATATTTCATTATTTTTTTTTTATTTCACCAGTTTGACTAAAAGGCTGATGAAATGGCTACTTTAATGGGAAAGCAGTTCTCTTCTGTGTTATCATCCTGAGATGAAATTCAAAGAAGTCAAACAATAAAGTTCAAGTTCAAGTTCAAATCTTTATTAGGCATACGCCAAACACTTTGCTTCACACTTACAAAGTGATAATCATTACAGAATAACATTTCCAAGAAAACACAATAAGTACATTAACCGAGAAATATTATTATGGTGGGACGATATCATCATTCTCCAGTTTTAAACAAACTGGATTTACTTGGATATAAGGCAAATAAAATCAACAAGGAACATTGACATAGCTTTGTTGGTTAGCAGTAAGTAATTGACAATCCTTCAACATCTTTATGGTGATGGATAACGCTTTTCAGACAAAGGCCAACATTTTTTGTGGTCTCCTTCGTATATTCTAGTAAAATTTCCCCAGCAGAAGCCATAATGCCATTGCTCAACTAAAAAGAGGACGAGGAGACAAGACCCCAGTAAGGGGTACATGAATCTCAGGGGAACAACTGACTGCTGGTTTCAGTGAGTTTGGATTGTCTGACAAGAGACAAGGGTTCACTGGAACGCACTTTTTTGTAGAGAGCGAAAGAACGAGTGAGAGAGAGAGGGAGAGAGAGAGAGAGAGAGAGAGAGAGAGAGAGAGAGAGAGAGAGAGAGAGAGAGAGAGAGAGAG
>JAWQUT010001391.1:0-19044 GCA_033807755.1 Ellobium chinense
CTAGAGTTTAGATCAAGATCTAATCTAGATATTAGGACCGTTACGTGACTGGTCTGTCACTTTATCAGTGACAGTATCAGTGTAGATTTATGAAGATTAAGACCAGTCTTGACTAGCTGAGGCCCCATTCTAGTCAAGATTAGCAGAGTGTTTGGAGCAGATTTAGATCTAGATTAGTTCTGGTTTCATGTATGAGGATTTTGTCCTTCAGTCTAAAGCTAGCTGGACATACTAGACTAGGTTTACACAATTCAAAGGATCCACAGTCGTTACAGTGGAAAACAGTGAAACTGAAATCGATCGGGCTGGACATTCTTCAGCGATAGCCACATGGGCAGAAGACTGAAAAAGTGAGGCGATTAGCGCTACAGAATGGGTATATGGTTACAGTGTATATTCGACAGTACATGTAATGGGATCTGTTATCTGCAGTTTTATTTTTTTTTGCTGAGAAAAATATTTCATGCATTGTTAGTATAGACCTTGGTAAACTTATATTATCATGTTACAATAAATGCCATAAACGATGCTCAAACGGGATAAAAGTGTTACACTAACAGTGTTACTTGAGGAACGAGACAATGCATTGGTAGCCTGCTTTCAAAAATATAAGAAAACAATTTAACCAGTGTTAATATTTATTCAGACTTTGTTACTGGCACTGGGTGCAGTCACCATAGTGTTGACCTAAATTGCATAAATGAATTATAGACTAATTAGTCTATTTTTGTTTCTATCCTCAAAATTTTCAAAATCCTTTGAGCAAAACCTCTTTGTTATTTGGCTTAACTTGGTTCAGTCTGTTTTTGCAAGAACAATCTGGAAGGGAAAAACAGTTTTACCTGCTACTTTGCATGATACTGTCTGGTAAAAAATTCATTGTCCAAGAATATTTCTGGTTTTAGTCTCCTTTTTCTTTTCTGTTATTGTGATTCATAAGAGCATGCCTTGAACATGTTGAATTCCTGCACATTCATGAAATATATCATGGCCGAATGAAAAAGTAGCAAGGTCCGGGCATTTTCTGAACAATGAGTAGCATACCTCCGTGATAAAAGGCAGGGAGTCAAAAATTTGATTTCAATGGCTTAGTCCTCATGTATGGCTTTCATTTGAGAAGTTTTTATATCAGTAGAATTTTTGTGGATTTCTGTCAAAGTGGGCCTAACACTGTTCTGTGGCTGTCACATCTCTTGTTTCTAGTGCCTAAACCTTGCTTTTCTTCTTTGAAATTACAGCGTGTAATGACGAGCCAGCCACCAAGAAAAGAAAAAAGATCTGGAGGAGTGCAAGTGTCTGGAGAAAGACGGAACAGAAACATAAAGTCCACAAGTGAGTTCTCATTTACCTATTTTTAATACAGCTATCTATGTTTTGTTTCTTCTTTGAAAGCTGGTGAAAAGATGATTAGCGTCCAGTTTCCAAAATATGAAAAGGGCAAGCCCACTGTGAAGCACCTATGGTAAGAAAGTTATGGTCATATTATGTTGCCTAGTAATAATACTGTTGTAAGTCCTTAAAGTCGTAAAAGGGCTCCGACAGCATTATTTATGGGTGGTGGCACGTATTTAGTAGGGTTTATTTCTCTGCACAAGACTACATTTGAAATTTACCATGTGACTGTAGTGGAACCTCAGCATTAAGTACTGTTTTACTAAGTATCCCTTGTTCTGAAGTTTGAAGTATATGTTCTGTATTATTCTATCATTATTCAGTTGGACCTTGATATTAAGTATACTTTCTCTATGCACGAGGGCGTTATCTCTGAAGAACTTTTGTTATAAATGGGATGGTGCACAAAGTGCCTTGAGCATAAGAGATTGAGTGTGCTCATAGTTTGGACATTGAGGATGCTGAAATGGCTAGGGTATATATATCTGGTAAATGTAACAGTTCCACTATAACTGAATGAACTAATCTCTATTTGACTCTCGTAAAAAATTAATATAAAATGCTATCATATAAAAATGAGTTCTCCAAATAATTTTGCGAGTTGAGGCTGATGATTAAATTGGGTAAGTTGATGAAATGTGCTCAGTGGGAAACAGTTCCGAGTGTCCTGAGTTTGGTAATAAATGTGTGCGAGTATACTGTTCACTCTTAGTCTAAACAACAAATGTCCATAACAAACGAAAAAAAAATAAATTACAGACACAGAATAATAGCAATCACAGATGTTTGACATTTTTATTGCAGGATAGGTTCATAAGATGCTTGAGAAAGGGACAGCAGGTAGTGCAGCACTCCAAGTTCTCGATCAATTTGCCACCCCCACTATGCAGCCACTATGTCTGTCCTGACAAAGCAACAGCTATCGGTCTCACATCTGTCAAGGTTCAATCTTCCTCAGCACTGACTGTCATCCGGGCTAGGAAATGTGACTCTTACAACTTCAACAGCACATCATGGCAAAGGGCCCCGCACATGCCTCTTGAGATTGTCCCAACACCACCTGGCCAGCTATCTGTAAGCTGTGTAGCGACAGCAACTGTGGAGAAATGAATTAAGATGCATGTAGTATTTCTGCTTCATACATTATTATATGCATTGTTATATCTGTCATCTTATGACAAAAAGAGACAAATGCACTATAAATCACAGTGCCTTTTTCTCATAAGATGGCAGATAATTTCTGATAATGCTCACATGTAGCAGGCAATGAACAGCATTATTCTAGACCAAAGTTAGCCATGACATTGTAGAAGTAAAGTACAAAGCAACAGACGGTGTAGCTATAGCAGCAAAGATTTGCTGTAAGAAGACATAGAACCTGTGTGTTATATTTGATTTTTTTTTTCAAAACCGCATGCAGTAGTCTATAGGGGATTCTACTGAAGGAGTTATGTCCTTGGAAATAATCATGTCCCTTTAGTATTGTTAGTATCGCTTAGCTACAATGCTTTCCAGTGATGTCGTAATACGTCAAATTAGACCAAATGATGCTTTGATGTGGCAGCAACTGGTGGAAATTGTAATGAAAACGAATACTAGACAGACAAGTAATAAATGATAATGTCAGTTATACTATGAACTTGCTGTGCGGGCCAGCATCCTAGGTTTGAGACCTCAAGCAATGAGGCTAACATCCACAGATCTACAAAGTAATATAATTCTGAGAAACAGACCTTTGGCTCTATGTATTTTGTCTGGCTTATGACAAAGCTGAATAATGTACGATTAGATGTTAGTCAATTTAAAATGGAGAGATTCAGTATTAACTGAGAGACTGATTTTTCACTTGTTTCTGCTTAGACCTTTAACTGCATGGACTCTCTGTCAGGCTTATGAAAAATAATATAATGATAATTTATTATTACATTTTATCAGAATGAGATCTTAGTCAATTTCAACTAGATAGTCTAGATTCTATATTAAACTTTGATTTTTCACACCGATTCTGCATAGACGTTTAGCTCTATGGACTTTGTCCGGCTAATGACAAAACTGAATAATGTACAATTACATTTAATCACATTTAGATCTCAGTCAATTTCAAGAAGAGAGATTCCATATCAACTTGGAAATCCTGAATCCAAAAGCAGCACCAATTTATTTACCTCCATTTTTTCAGATTATTCTTTTCTGAGCCAGCAACAGCTCCTGAGCTGCTGTCATACTGAAAAGAAAGTGTGGATAAACTTACATCAAGCTTTTGGTATTAGGCTTCACATAAACTAGTTAGATATCTACAAAATAAAAGTTAGCTTAAAAACATCACTGGCATTTGTGCTGCTTACTTTTGTAAGTCCAATTCCAGATTCCCATAGTATTGTTTATGGGTATAGTAGGCTGTGTCCAGCACAAAGGGATCCAAACAGACAGAGGAGAATCCTGGGTGATGTGTGTGTGATGCAGTCCGGTGGAAATTGTGCAGAAGTGATGAATGTTCGCACTTGCTCAACTTTCTGCCAACATCGTCATTTCTTAGATGTGGGTTTGGGAGTAAACCTGAAGCAGGAACACCTGAAAATTCACAAAGGCATATTGTATTGGACTTCTGAAACCCATTTGTCAATATATGTTCATTTGTACACATTTGTAAACAATTTTTATTGCAAAACGTTACTGAGTTGGCACAATTTCTTATGTGCAGTAGAGCTTACTTGATGCAACAGCGCTTTCCTGGAAATTTCGGTATCTGTGATTGTGAATAAAAAAAAAATTCCTGTCCAAAGGCTCTCTTCATTCACAATGAACTTCATACTAAGCACAAGTGTACTGTGAGCATAGCCACTGAGTTAGAGCCTGTGCAAAATATTCTTCAAATTCTTGGCTGTCAGTGGATAGGAAAACTTCCAGAGCATTTTAGATTGACTTAGAGCATGTACTTAGATGGCAATACTGTGACCAGACATCAATGGACAAGCAGTAATATAATGCAGTCAGTCATTTCCAAATGGTTCACATAAGACTGATCAGTTAAAAGTCCTCTTTACCTCCTAAGAATCGCTTCTGAAAATGTTTGCTGTAGCATACTGCATGATCCACTTTGAAAATATTTTAGGTAGTATAGAGGATATTTCATGTTCTTTAAAGCTCAGCTCTGTTGTCGCACATAAACTAGACCTGTAAAATGATAGGTTTTACGTTGCAATCATATGTTTTGGTCCGAGATATTAGTTTTGTACAAAATTGATTGCATGATTGCTTCTTTCAGGAGCATCATGTTTTTTTTTTGTTTTCTGTAGGATGATCTAGATTAACAAATAACAAAATCGCACTAACCAGTTATTACTGGCCATGGCACTAAGATCTGGCAATATAATGTGTGCAATCCTTATATTGGAGGTGGCTTAGCTAATCAGAATGACTCAAAATCTCAAACACCAAGTGATCGCCCAGTTCACTCTTGCTTCGTCTTCCATGGGCGGTGTGCGGATTTAGCTAGTCGACTTCGCAAAACAAGTAGATCTATGTGAACCATGATTGAAACCAAGATATCTAGATCTAAAGTACAAATCCTTGAGGGACATCCTAATAACCATAGTAATAAGGACTTCTAAAAATGTGCTTTGTCTTTCTTAATCCCAGCCCAAGCATATCTTAGGAGGTATACAAGATTTTGAAGCAGGTTTTCATAGCCTTTGTTTTTAACAATCTAGCAGTATCTGTCATTGAGGTAGACAGATTTAAATAACTAGTGAGAAGAATCAAACTAGATGATGAATGATATGTATACAGCCTCTGCTGCCTGACCCTTGAAATTTAGGTTGGTAAGTCTGTCTACTCCTCCTGTGCAGTGCAATTGTATAGTCATTTCATGTAGAAATCTAATAATATGAATTATCTCTTTGAAAGTGGAGGTTTCAGAATAGGAGACAAAGTCAGCAAGAATTCTCACAAGCTGTAAATGGTTCAAAGAAAAGTGAGTGGCATCCCTTAAACTACTGTATAAAGTTACATTATATGGTTTATTTTAATTCTGTGAAGAACTGACACAAAACAAGCTTTAAATTAGTTTTGCCCATGGATGGTGTCTCAATTCTTAAGTAGTTGTCAGTAAATTCAAAATGTGTGACATATCCCTATTAATTTGAGGGAAAATTACAAGTACTTGTATATTTTTTTATATATGTAGTTTTATGTAGGTCTAACTTTTATTTTGTTCATTCTGACCTTCAAAGAGATGTGGACATGTGCATATAGATGTGCATTGAAGATAAGAAAATCAAATTAACTTGTCAGCGTACAAAACCCGATCAGTGATCTGACACATGTTGTTAGTTTTCTCACAATATTTCATACCATGCTCATTTTATTGCTCTATGGTGTAATGAAGACTGTGAGATAATGATTATTTATTTTCAAACTGTAAGATTAAATAAGAAGTGTGACTGCAAATGTGTGTATGTAGTAAAGGCAGTAGCTAAAATGTGGTGTGAAAAGCTCTTGTTAGATATACGGCTGTTTCAGCAAGGATTTCTGCCAGACACCTACAGATTATAATTTTCCTATTCCACGCTATTATGCAATCAGCACTAATATTACTAATAAATTATTGAATTTTTGAATTACTGTCTCCTCTGTTCAATGCTTCATTACAGTGCTTCATTTTAATTTTGGTGCAATATTCTAATATGATCTCTTCAGGAATCTGGATCAGTAATTATTATATATCTTCATGCTCATTCCTAGTCTAAATCTTTTTTTTTTTGGTTGATGATTTGAATTGTTTATAGTCTATTATTACTATGCTTTTTTAAGTAAGCTTCTTTTTCCCTTTAAATCAATGTAGAATTTTGACTTGTTATATTATATCCCAATTTTACAAGCTAAACTATTGTTTTGCATTGACTGATTGAGCAGCAGGTTGAGAGGACTCAAATTTCTCAGGCCCTATAATATAGGCAAATGTGGAATAAGCATGATGATATCACAAAACTATTGAAGTTAGAGGTCTAGGGCTTTGATACAATAAACATTATGAAAAGGTACTTTATACTGAGGTTACATGGCTTTCTCTAACAACAGCACCGATTAAGTCGAAATATCGATCTAGTCCATGACTTCTATGACTAAATGAACTGTATTATTATCGTTGTGGTGCTGTCCTTCGACATAGCCATTTGTGTCATGGCTACTCTTTCTCTTTTCCCTCAAGTAAGTGTGTTTTAGTACTGTACATGAAGTGTAACCGGCTATGTTGAAGGACAACACCGCAACGATAATGATACAGTTCATTTAGTCATAGATAAGTCATGGACTAGATCGATATTTCGACCAAATCGGTGCTGTTGTTAGAGAAAGCCACACAAATTTTTAGTGGGAATATTGGGAACAGAAAACTTATAGAAAAGAACTCGATCTACTATCTAGACTGGGTCTGGACGAATTTCCATATGTGGTAACACAACTATGATCAGTACCTCAATTCCGAATAAAGTACTAATACAACCCTAACCCTAATCCTACCCCCCTAACCCTACCCTTAAACTAAACCTAACATTAATGCCCATCGAAAGACAGGAGGAGCATCAGTCGAAGTGAGCCTAACTCCTTATCGCCGGTTGTGAGTTACCACATATGGAAATCCTCCCCTGGGTCTCAAGCCTAGTCTATCTCCTAGATCTAGATATTTTGCCACATCTATTCTATCAGTGCTTTACTGAATAAGTTACTGGTATGACTAATAATACGTGTAGATCCATCTGTGTCTCTCAGGCTTACCATTCCATTCGTCTCGACGAGGGACTGTGTGTACACTCCAGCCTTCTTGATTTCATTGCAGTCTTTCGCTGATATCCAGGAAGCTTAAGAATATATCCAGGAATAAACTCTCTTGACTGCCGCTGTCAGTACCAGCTGATCAGTCGTGAGTCGCTGCTGCTTGGGTCGGTTTCTACACTACAGTTGCCATCGCGGTAAACACCGTTTGCTCGGTTTCTGTAGTTGCCACTGCTGTTTACAAACTTATTTCTTTTCGGCATGCCAGATTTCGTTTGTTGTTCTCGACACGCTCAAAGAACCGACAGATATAATCGCTAGATCTATCTAAAACAGCGAAACACTGACAGTGGCTGTCGAACACTCTATACTCTATGCATGTTTTGAAGCAAAATGTAAGTTTGTACTACACAATTGTCTCTAGACTTGAATACATTTAATCAGTTTCGCAATATTGATAGACTAGATCTAGTCTAGTTTAGGTGGAGCCAGTGCCACTCGGCGCCATGATTTCTTTCTCTACAGTAGATTATGAAGAGCTGAAATGGTGTTTATAATTCTAACAAAAGAGAGTGTGGGACAAGGTCAAAGGTGTCCACGCAGGCGCACTGCTCCGCCTCTAATACATCACTTCCCAGTTAACGACTTTCGTGTATCGTGATATCTCGATTCGAAATTTCGTTATCAAATTTCTCACTTAGAGAAAGAGATAGCGTAAATATCTTCTCATTTACGCATTCGGGAAATCTGGCCACGCAATTTGATATACGATATAGCTTATAATTCCAATTGTTCTTTAAAGTAATTTTGTCCAAACTTTTTAGGGGAAAAAAAGGGGGGGGGGAGGGGGGTGTCAACGCCCAACATTTTTCACAAATCTCTTTCAATAATAGTCATCTCGAATTCTGATTTGGTCCCCAGTCTTTCATTAAGCTGGTTTTGCCCTCGTGGTAATATATAAGCCTAACACACGGTATTTTTTAATATCTATAGGCTCAAACTGCACATGCAACTTTAAAATTGGATGCTTTAACTACACCACAGGTCTTTTCACATGTTTTTAAACCCTGGCATTGGCTGGCAGGGTCCATAGAGAGAGGGATGATATTTATTAGCGGCTTAACTGGGCTTGTACAAAATGAGTGATAATCTGATAGGTCCCTGAAATCTACAGGAACATCATATTTTTCAAGGAAAAAGGTAATGGTCTAACATCAAGCCGCATAGATAAAGACCGAAGGAAATTACTGTTTAAATTAGCTATTTCTTGGTTAAGACTGCGACATCTGGGTTGAGAAAAAAAATACTGATCATTTTTACAGTGTAATGAAAAAGACGAAAAACATAAATGTGATATGAAGCATACTATTCTGTTTATTTCTGGATTAAAGTATTTCCGAAATAGTTCAAGGTTTTTAACCTTTTCTTTTTCAGATTCGACAAATTATGCTTATAATCTATCACTCACAGGTAATGGAAGCTACGTGAGCTTACAGCTAAAAGTAATGATAGTAAAAAAGGGAAAACTGACGATAAAATCTCTGCATTGTCTAGCCACGTGGACATGGATCCCCAGTCTTTTCCATTTCAGCCAGAACATCTGGTACCCAGGCATATCTGATGAAAAAGATTTGAGAAATAAACGCAAATTTACAACATCTTATCATAAGACATGAAGTACCGTGGAAAATATCAAATGTGATGATAAAGGGAAATAGTGAAAGAGCAACTGCTTCACTCGCAATTTAAACTTAACGCGAAAAGTCAATCCTTGATGCGGACAACAACTTCCACTTTGTCCTGATGGCCAAATTTACTTGACGCCATAAATGGGCAGGAGTGACAAACTGATCTTCTTGTATCAAATAAGTAACAGGTTGAACATGACTGGTGATCGCAGTGTGGCCAGAACAGTTACCAGGGAAGTGAAAACAACAACAACAACAACAACAACAACAACAACAACAACAACAACAACAAAAAGCCTGGTCGCAGGTATGTGATCGAAGTTGAAAAGGACTTGGTCAAAGTTGGAAAGGACTTGAAAAGGAGCTAAGTTCCGATCGGTTCGAGAACTTTACCACTTCCGCGCATGAGCGCGCAATGAAGGGAACTGTGTTCACTCCGATCACGAGACCGGAATTTATTATGAACGAAGTTTCCCTTCCCAACTTGTTTCAACAAGAATAGAACCTATTGTGGGAGGGAACATCAACGCTGTAAGGGCTTATGTCTCAAAATGAGCCCTATTACTGGACGAGCTTCACGAACACATAGCCTTATATTATATCAACAAGAGTCCCTTTGTCGGAAAATTTCAAGCTGACAAATGTTTGTTCGGCAAATATTTCATTTGAATGATTGCCAACTTCGCCAACCAGAAATTCAGAAATGCAAATTATACTTCCCTTTGATGAGACAGTTAAGTGGTTGTTTGAACCGCGCTGAAGCGAAACGCCACGTCAACGCGGAAACCGTTTTTTTTTGGTAAAAAAAGCTAGTTTTTCACATTATTAGCTTTTCTCTGAGGAGTCACCAACATTAGCCCTTCTGTCATTAGTCACCAACATTAGCCCTTCTGTCAGGAGTTATCAACAGTAGTCAGGAGTCACTAACATTAGTCTCTCTGTCAAGTATATATTTTTCCTTTTGCCTGACAGTTTCTGAGAATAAGTCAGGTGCTTCACCTTGCGCTCGCCGACACTGCGTGTGCTGTATGAGAGCAAATAGCGAAATAGGTTAGTAGACGATTGGTCTAGACTGTTTGCGTCTGCATCAAACATTCTTTAGTTTTTCTCATTTATTGACGTCACGCAGCACAAAACATGACAGCGTTTAACTGGGTGAAAATACCGACTTTCCAGCGGTGTTTTTCTCAGATATGATCAAGCGAAAAGAAAATGTGTGTAATTTAAAGATTTAAGAAAACTGTGGATTATTTAGGCCGTAAAGCAAATATCTAGCCCTATCTCTTAAAGGTTGGTACAAGTATTAATGCTTAGAGACAAACAAAATCACCATGTTTATTTACCGAATGTAGTCATTTAAAATTTGCTGTATCAACCTTGTGACTGGTTGAACCTTAAACTCTGATTACTAGCTGCATCCTGGCCTCTTCAGCCATTTATACATAGCTGTAATGATCCTGCCGATGATCTGAGCCAACCATCAAATTGCTGGCTCAACCCTTATTCCTTCTCAGGCAATTAATAGGGCTGCATTCTGGAAACCGCCATATGTTGTTCAAAATTAGGCCATGCCACTCTCTCTATACCTCGAGTCGCTCTGGAATTTCAAATGAATCGTTTCCAAAAGTTTCCCTGTGAGGGTGGTCACTGCAAACTCTTCACAGTCTAATGAATATGTGTAGAGAGGAGCTATCTGAAAGAAAGAATGCAACGTTCATCAACTTACTTATTAGCATCAGCATCATTATTGTCATAATGCTTCGTGGTCTGCCCTAAAAGAACATTTTTTAACCGTTAAAATTATCATTTGATATTCTGAAATCAATACTCACAGATGTGCCAAGAGTTAATATCGAAGACAGCATTAAAACTTTTTATAAACTTATCAGTTGTTGGCACTGTATCATCGATCTCCCAAAATCTCACTCGGAACATGACAGCGTGACGCCACATAAGGAAACAGGATTTTAAAGTTAGGGTTCTATCGGCACACGTGCTAAAAAATGAAAACAAAAATTTATGGGAGTCACCTTTCTGCTCATTTGTTAACCAGATATTATTTTTCGGAAAGTTTGAGCTGCCCCGGCTGATTTCCAACTACTAATGAAAATCGGGAAAAATTTGCCTTTTGCCCTTGTCATGACCCTGCCCGCTGGAAACCATCTTACTCATATCCTAGACTGGCACCAATAATATTCTTGTTGCTTAGTGTCATCAAAAAAGATTCATTTATGGTGACTTGCTTCAATCATGAAAAGCCCACAGGAATGTTCTTGTCACAGCACTATAAAATTATATCTGTTACTTTCCTCACGTCTTTCTCTCTCTCTCTCTCTCTCTCTCTCTCTCTCTCTCTCTCTTCTCTCTCTCTCTCTCTCTCTCTCTCTCTCTCTCTCTCTCTCTCTCAACTCTTATAGGTAAAAGTTATTACCCCGCCACTGTTGAGCCAAGTGAGGTCCATCCAAATTCCTTTGAACACTCCTTCATCAACCTCCATAGTAGTGGCTCTAGTTAGGGGGACAAGCTCGATCTTTGCGTTTTCAGGCAGCCTTGCTGGGCTCTCCTTTAGACTGCAAAAGAAGCCACACAATAAACATAAAACTGCGAATAAAAACCTACCTCAGACACTGTTGGTTTAACCCGAATCCATAAAAGGCCGCGGCACATTTCCCGGCATTCGCTCCCTCCTTCCCCTTCTTTACCCCTTTCTGTTACACTCTCTCTTCGTTTGTGCCTTCGGCAGAACTCACTGGATATTATAAAAAAAGTGATGTCACTGTAGAGACAGGGCTAATTTTGTTCGGTTCTTGCAATCGGACAAAATGGGAAGCCACACCCCTTTCATTGCCTCTATGCGGGCCAAGGTGGCTGTGACTTATGCGGAAGAGACAGAAAACAATGCACCGACTCCCGAGTAGTGTTTGCGCTACTTATATCTTTGCTTCAATCCTTAGTGCACAGACCACATTTCACTCTTATCACAAACTCCTTCACCACAAGGCCGTTGACAAGATGTTCCACTAACAAATTTGAAACCGTAGATAATTGCCGCCATGTTGCCGAGCTTTAAAGAAAAAAAAAAGGTTTCACAAAAGACGACACATTTTGGACAAACCTCTGATAGGTGTATCCTCTTTTACACTGTATGGCTGGAGTGCACCAACCGAAAGCGTATCCTTTGCTAAGGTCTCCACACAGAATACAAGAAAAAGGTGTAACTTCCCCATTTGTCAGATTGCAGAAAGCAAACAAACGCATCTATTTCTGCAAAATGTGAGTTTTACCTCTCTTTTACGTCATCTGCATTTACTTTGTAGAATCTGGTGGTGATGGAACCCAAGAAGTCCTGTTTCATATCTAAAATGAAATTTCTGGTTTGAAGAAGGTTTTCAATGAAAAGCAGCGTTGGTCTCTGGGAAAACAAAACAACAGCATAAAAAAAGCCCATAAATAGAATGTCACAGAAATTCGTACAGCAGACAAAGATGATAATTGATTTTACTGCTTTAAAGTAGAATTGATTCTCATACAAAACTCTACTGATATTTGCGAGCGATGATAAAGTAATTGATAGATTCAGTTCCTAAGTCGTGTTACTTGACATCTTGAATTTTCACTAATCAAAAAATACATCGTCCTACTGTAGTGGATGCAAAATTCCACAAATGGCTGAATTTCACGATGCATTAAACGCTGTGTTTTAGTATTATGCATCAGTACAATAATGTAAGTGCTTCTACATAAAAAAATATGAAGCTTAGGCGCCATACAAATACTTTTTTTTTTTTTGGTCCTAGTGACGTTTGTTGTGTTTTTCTCCTCAATTGTGATAAATGTAACTTGGCGGTGCGGAAATTTGGAAAGGAAGGTGACAACCAAACTCACGTTACATTCACATTTATGCTATCCTTTCCATAACAAAATCATTGTGATCAGACTTAATTAAAATAATTGGTCTCATAATGCCCACTTGGCAACGCTTGTTTGCACACTTCACAGATTTATCTGGCCAGTCGGTGACATACCTGTAGAACAAGCCGCAGTAATCAAAACAATGAAACTGGCAGGTGTGGGGGTGATTTCAAAAAGCTTTCTATAGGACACAATTGCAGATGAATTTCCAAAAAAAAAATAAAAAATCGAGGTCCCCTAACAAAGGACCATGGTACCACCTTTAGGGCAAAAGGAACTTTCTTAGACACTTTCATGCAATTGCGGGGAGAATGGGCATGGAATGGCTCTTCAAAAACCACACGATGTTTTTCTAATTATATAATTTGATTAGATGGGGCAAGCTCGGTCCAACCCATAGGCACCACTTTGTTGTCACACTGTTACAGGAACATTGTAGCCTGATCCCAACTGTGTCGAGTCAACCCCTCCAACGGCATATGTAACCTAACTGCCGACTGTAGTAGCCAGTTATCATTCCTTAAACACTGTTCGGCTCGTTCACGAAAAATATCAGTATAAATCAGGTTCGGTTCATTAAGAAATATGAAAAAGAAGACGCCCTAAATTCAAATTTATCTCAGTTCTATCAAAATTGAGTAATTTCTAGATCAGATCAGATTTCTTTCTAGTTTTCGAGAAAACTGAACTGAAATTTAGGTAGACAATCAAAGTTGAGATCAAACAACCAATATAGCCGCAGTTCAGAAATAGATTATTTCGTCCCAAATGGCTCTTAAGCTCAGATGAAGTTTACATGAACTGAAATTGAGTTCATGGACTGCGTTCATAATATTTCAATGCTGCCCACCTTTACCCTTAAATACTTTATGGGAAATAAAATGCCCGTCACTTGACTAGTCGTCATTTTTGCTTATGCCATGATTAACATTGTGACATAAAACCTAGCAACTTGATCCATCAATAGCTTCCCGGTGCTCTACATAAGTAATGATAATGCAGTTCATAAATCTCGTATCCAGGCTAATGCCCGCTCATTAGACTTCACACTATCATTATCCCAGAAGGCCTGATCACTCTAGGAATTTATCAGCTCTCTGGGAAACGTACAGTGCCGCTGCCATTTACAGGCTCTGATCAATAGAATTCTGACAATATCTTTTACTGTCTAGGACCAGTTCACCATTTTACAGATTGGTGGACTCACTGGATTGAAAAAAAGTCAAAGAAATGCTTTCGCAAGGCATTTACAACATATCGGGAATCGAACCCACCACCTTCAAATCCTAACGCCTTAATCGTTCAGCCACCCTGCTCCACGGGTGAATGAATTCAAAACGCTGGTGTGTATAGCTCATCAAAAGTACCGTGTACATGAAAGCCACTGGTAATGTTAAACGTATTACAGTCAATGCGGACATCCAATTTCATACTTGTTCTCAAACTAGATGAAACGTTTACAGGTATCGAAAGGTATCGAAACTAGTGGATCTTCTTTGGATCATCAGTCCCAAGCTTCTATCGTTCTCTTCTGCATTAAAAAAAAAAAAGATATAAAAAGGAACGAAAGTTTAGAAATGTATGACCACTATAAGATGGAAACTAATTTCGACCCACTTCCAATTCTCTGTCCCAAACTAGTTTCCAGTCTTCCCAGTGCACAGCCTGACAGTATCAAAAGAAAACAAAAGTATTGAAGGTGTCGGGCGTATCGGAAAAATTGGAAGTATCGCAGTATCGCAATAAAATATCAAAAGGCATCAATAATAGCTAAATACCTACTCTACTGTAAGTATCGGTATCGAAATAGAATCGATACGTTCGATATTTTATGTTTAAAGACAGATTGTCGCTATTTTTAAAAGTAAAAGTATCCACCTCAATTAACAAAAAGGATTTAATCACCTCATGTCCAGGCACGATAATAGGTATGAATGAGATATTGGCATCAAATTTTAAAGGGTTGCCCAGGGGATCAATTGTGTCCACCTTGGCAAAGTAGTTGCCATTTTTCTCGTACAGCATTCTAGCCATGCTATCCGGTATTCTGTAAAATAAATATTTTTACGCATCATGGCAAGATGAAAAACAACGAGGAAAAGAAATCATACTGAGATACAAAAACAAAAGTTAGTAGCCAAGACAGAAATATGTAAAAGGCAATGAGGATTTTTTTTTAATTTAGAGGTAGGGGAAACGGAGAAACGTAGTGCAGTATGCTTCACATGAAAAGCTTCTCCCCCACCCTTCGCCAAGCACACACACCCTTCTCTCCCAGCCCACTGTACAAGAAAAAAAGAAATAAAACAAACTAATGAAGAGTCCAAAAATGTAACTTGTAAAACGAGTCTGCTAAATTACAAAAAAATAAAAAAAATATGTGCGATATCGTTATAATTGACACATCACATTTGCTAACAGTTCTAGGCCAGTGTGTAGTTGCGAGAAGGCATTTCCTGATCTATTTTTATTTTTGGATATTTACAATACGTGATCCGTGGACTTAACTTTTAAGAAAACTGTAACAATGTTCAAAATTAGATAATAGAAGATAATAATGACGCCTGCGAAATTTAAACGGATGATCTACTTTTCCATTGCAGATTACAATGCATTACAATGGCGCACACTACCATTTTCTAATTCAGGACATTTTGCATGCAAAATTGCGTACCAAACTGCAAAATAGTTCGTATTTTTCTATTGTGGATGTTGATGTTAGGAAATATCTACCTCAAAATACAGTTGTTACCTCAACACCGGATTTCACACATAAATTTCAGACACATTAGCGCACATAATGCCAAAGGGGGTTTAATTAGCCCAAGTTCAATTCCCATTGCATAACTCTAAGAGGAAAGCCCTTTCGCCTGGATCCAAGTAATTTAATCTTGAAAGATAACGACTAAAAAGCCTCTGTCACTGGGTTCATTATTGTGGCTTGAATGTATATGTGAAATCTGGTGGTGAAATAACGATTATAATTTGAGATAAATCTTTCCTACGATCAACATCCACAAGGGAAATACTGCACTATTTAACACCTTGGTGTGCCATTTTGCACTAGAAAAGGACAGTGTGCCCTATCGTAATGTACTGTAATCTACAATGTAGGGTAGACTACCTCCATAACCTCATGAACAAATGTCATTGCAATGGGGTGGAGAAGACCGGAAAGTTCATAGCTTGTAATGAACGGACATTGGCCCAAGTATATTGTAAACGAAGAAGAAACTGTTGCAGTTGCGGAAGAAGGAGAAGAAGAAGACGAAGAACAAGAAGAAGAAGAAGAAGAAGTAAAAGAAGAAGAAGAAAAAAAAGGAGAAGACGAAAAGCAGACAAAAGACAGAAGAAGAAGAAGAAGAAGAAACGTTTTTGTTACACTGATAATATTGAGCTGAAATTGTCTACACCGCTTTTGTTTTCGTTAAAAATGAGAAATGACTCCCTGTTTTTATAAGTATTTTCTGTTGACCTCTAAATATTTTAAATTATTTGCATAGTTTCTCCTGCGTATGGTATTTAAATTTATCGGAGTTGTAACACAGAAATACTGTGATGATTTCCTTTGACGCCAGAATACCATAAAGTTACTGAATGCTTGACTAAGCAGATGTTGCAATATTTTTTTGTATTAAGGATTGTTAAGAAATCATTTAGCGCAAATATACGGGCTAGGGACAAAAAATACTTACTGTTAAGACAAATTGGTTTAGGATGCCATACAGAATTTTAAAACGATCCGGTCAGTAGGAGAGCAGAAATTAAAGAAAACATCATTTATTTGTGAGCGCATTATAACTGTTTAGCACGTTTTATCGCCCCAGCCGCAGGCTTTCTGGAGGGTTGATAGGGGAAGGAAATTCTCCCACATACTCAAAATTTTCATGCAAGTTCACATTTACTCTTAGACATACGCTTCTATCCAGATAGATATGATTTGAAATAGATATGCACACAAACAAAAACTACTACAATAGCAAATGAACCCCTTATAACTCAGACGATCTTATCATGCGCATTTATTCTCTCCCGCCCCACCAAATTTTCATATCCATAAGATCGGTTTTTTTTCCCTCTGTACAATTTCCAAATTCTGCTTCGTGAGGCTTGGTCATGTGAAAGAAGATATTAGATCAACTTACCCTCCGCCAGCCGCCAGCTGAACTCTACCAATCAACATCATAGCCATCAAAGAGACGACGTAGAATGCATTTCTTCCCATTTCAGATTTCACTTTCAGAGAACGGCTTTAAAATGTGGTGTATTGCAGATACTTTGATGTTGACAACTTGGCCTGTGAAAAACATGCAAAGTATTTTATGTTATTGTAAGAGAAAATAAGCTGCATCATTTTGAGTTAACGATCCTCAGGCTATATGTATGAAGGTCAGCATCTGAGCACAGTATATGTAGCGTGTTAGAAAACGCAGCTTTTACACATGAAAATAGCGCATATCCTATTGTCATGCTTGTGTTTCCATGGCAAGCCCTGCAGAACTCGTGGTGCTCAGTTTTCGTTTATCCTCTGCATTTCTGTGCTGTATTGAGAGAGAACCGAACCCTGCTTTGCAAGATTCCCGATCAAGTTTGTTGGAAATAAGCAGCTCTAAATCCTAACTCATATAATTAACTCTAGGTTTCTCGGGTCCCGTCTCCAGCTGGCTGCGTGGCCACTTTTACGGATAATGACCGTTGCACGTGTTATCTAATGACCGAACAGATGACGCTGGGGGACAAAATTCTACCACCCTGATTAGAGCTCGGCAAACAGATGTTAATGATGACCGTTGTTTCTCTGATGATAAGAGAGAACTACAACATCTGCGCAACCAAATCTCGTCTATACTTACTAGTTGAGATTTCCCAGCGCCGCCCGGGAACGGCGAAAGGAAAGCAAACTTATAGTTTATCTATCCACTTACTTACTACTATATCTGCATCAAAATTATTGTGATTAGACGGGTAGGACAGTGTTGCACTTATAGGTAATGGAAACTTCACAGAAATAGTGGACGCCTTGCAATGCCGCCGTCGGGCCATAAATATCATCGTAATGATTGTTGCGTTCTTTGAAATTTTACTTCGAAACCGTTATTCGGTCACTAAAAACACCTAAGAGGCAGAAATTTGGTTTCATATTGCCAAATGGCAACTTTTGTCTGCAAACTTCGCAGATTTATCTGGACAGGAAATGGAATGCGTGCGCAGTGAGCCGCAATAATAAAAATATGGAACGTATCGGTAAGAGATTTCCCAATGCTGATTTTACGACGCAACCCAATTTTAAAAAAAAGTACTTAGAGGTCAGCTAGGGTAATAAAACCTTAAAAAGGACCTCCTCTGGGGCAAAAGTAACCTGCATAGGAAATTTCACGTAATTCTGAGCAGAAATAGCCGAGTTATGCTTCTTAAAAAAATCGTATAATTTTAAAAAAAATAGATTCGATTACTTATTGTAATCCCCACAGGCCACCCTAATAAGACTACACGGATGCTAATCGCTTTTCCGCGAGTCAGATCTTGTGTCCATTCCTTGTCCAGCTGTTACTGCATTCCCTTTGTTTTCCCCGCTCTTTCACTCTCGGTGACGTCACCGGGCCACAGGTACGCCTGGCTTGCTATGTTTATCTTTGGTTCGGAGTGGAAGACACTAAGATTTGTATGTCATTCGTTGTGTGTGTGTTGCTTTGATCTGTATTTTAATTGAGGTAGTCTAGTCTACTCCGTTCTGTATAAACTTATATGGTGACATTTTTACTTTGTGAAATCTATATCGTCCTTACCCCTCTCCTCTCTCCCATCCCTCTTCTTCCCCTCATGATCCCAATTCCTGTTTCAAGCATGAAAACGAATGGCGCTATTTTCACATACCATGTCAACACGTACGTGCAATTTCAGTCAACTGCTATGCTGCCGTTAAAATGAAGAACCTAGTATCTACCATTTTCATGTTTTGCTACAAATGACAAAAAACTGTTTCTTTTAATAACTGTTGATAGAATAGTCGCATCATTACCATTTTTTCACTGGCACACATTTTCTAAATTTTTCTATTTTGACCTAAGAAATAAGACTTCTTAAGTCAAATAAAGACAGTTACCATACTGTGTTTTTCATTAAAATGTTGGGATTGGATTTCTAATTAGGTCAAAAATTATATACAATTTTTACTATAGACGCCTTTAAAAATGAGGTATCGATGCCAAACTAAGATTATCAGACGCAAAATTTTCCAACGATTTTAACGATATAAAAATGTCCATTTGACCCAGATACG
>JAWQUT010001392.1:6493-31656 GCA_033807755.1 Ellobium chinense
TGGCTTTCTCTAACAACAGCACCGATTTAGTCGAAATAGCGATCTAGTCCATGACCTGTCTATGACTAAATGAACTGTATCATTATCGTTGCGGTGCTGTCCTTCGACATAGCCGGGTCATTTTTAACTCTATTAATTGCAGTACTTTTTTTTTCCCATTTTTATCAGATTTCCTTTGTATTTTACATTCCTCTGTGTCTGTGGATATATCCACTATGCCGAGAAAGCGTAGAGGACTTGGCCATGGGAGGAGCACTCCTGCAGCTAAACGCATGCGAGCAAATCGTCTTGCAGATAAAAACCAACCGCCTGATGTGGCCGAAGCTGTTGATGAACACGTCATAAATACAAATGAAGATCCTCTTCCTGCCATTGCCACTGACTTACCAGACCTACCTAGGCCAATGGTCACTCTTCCTTGAGCCTCTCCTCCAGCTGCTCCAGCTGTCACCACAATCTTATCAGCTGCGCTAAGCTAAGATACACTCCAGAAGGTTTTCATGTTACAAGACATGTAGGAAATATGATAGTCAGATGTGAACATTGCCAAGCAACAAAATTTCCTGGAAAGACTAAAACCATGTGTTACAGTAACGGTAAGGTAGATCTTAATCCACTGCCTCCTCTACCAGAAGATTTCAGGGCCTTGTACGAGTACTTCAGCCATTCCCCTGAATCAGAGCACTTCCTTTCCAATCTGAGGAAATATAACTACTGTGCTTTTCAGATGACTTCTTTTGGATGTAATGAAGTGACTCTTCGAGGTTGGCATCCAACTTTTCGAGTGCAAGGTCAAGTGTGTCACCTAATTGGCTCACTGACACCTGCCCCAAATGAAACTGCCAAATTTTTGCAAGTTTACTTCATTGATGGAGAGATGATTCAGCTCAACACCAGAATAAGTATAACTGATGGTTTAAAGCTACACTTTGTGAACAGAATTAAAGATGTTCTCATGGATAGCAATGTTTACATCAGAGAGCTTAAAAAAATAGTAATGGAATTCGGCAGGCGCAACCACATCGACAACTTTAGCATTGCCATACATGAAAATCGTCGTCCTCTTGGTGAACATCAGAGAAGATTTAATGCACCAGAAACCAATGAGGAGGCCATATTGATGACTACAGATCCTGTTGGCCAACGGGACATCGTATTGCGCTTACGTGATGACTCCCTTAAACAAATATGTGAGCTTCATCCAGCTTATGATGTTCTCCAATATCCACTTCTGTTTCCCAGAGGAACACATGGATGGAGTCTGCAACTTAAACTGACAAGCAGACACAAAATTACTCAGCTGCAGTACTACTGTTTCCACTTTTTTCAACGAAACGACAACTATCTCATTCTAGCGAGACGGTTGTACCAGCAGTATATTGCCGATGCTTATGCAAAGATTGAAACCGAACGCCCGTGTTTTTTTTACGCAGAGAGCAAGGCAGGCTTAGGGCTGACAGCCGCTGTGCCCTGCAAGACACCTTGATTGCTGGAGATGCCTGTTTGCTCCATCAAGAAAGGAACAGCACTTGCCCGCCTTATTCAAGACTGCAGTCCCATTGTAGATGATGAAGCCCCTATGTCAAACAAAATTGTATTTGAAGCTATGGACAGGACCTTGAGGGATATTAGATGTACATGAGAGGCATTGCCACTTTATTGTGCGGTGATTTTCGACAAGTATTGCCAGTTATCCGCAATGGCACGAGAGACAAAAGTGGTGAATGCATGCCTCAAGAAGTCTTCCCTGTGGCCACATGCAAAAGTATACAAACTTAGGACTAACATGCGTGTTCTAATGACCGGTGATGCAGAAGCAGGGCAGTTTGCTGATCATCTGTTGTCACTTGGAAATGGTTCACTGTCAGTGATAGAACAGCCGGATACTATTTGCCTTCGTCATTTTGGGACAGCTGTAAAATCAGTAGATGAACTTATCGAGTCTGTTTTTCCCAGCTGACAGGAAAATTATGGGAACACACAATGGCTCATGGAAAGAGCAATATTAGCTCCCCTCAACGATACGGTAGCAGACATCAATGCCAAAATGTCCCATATGGCACCTGGACAGCCAGTGCTCTACAGCTCCATTAACACTATCCACCTGGGGTTTTAAACTCCATTCACCTTCCTGGACTTTCAGCACAAGTCCTTCTGATCAAAGTTGGCATGCCGGTGATGCTGATGCGCTCCTTAAGCCACCGCGCTTGATGAATGGGACCGGGTGCATAATGACAAAAGCAATGATCAACATACTGTAATTGAACTTGCCATCTCAACTGGCCCGTTTTCTAGAGAAAGGCATCTCATTCCGAGGATTACCCTGCAGCCTACTGACACCATTCTGCCCTTCACATTCCAGAGGAAACAGTTTACTCTTCAGCATTGTTTTGCTTTGACAATCAACAAGTCCCAAAGACAGACTCTGCAGACAGTAGGCTTGGACTTGAGAACACCGGTGTTCTCACACGGAATGTTGTATGTGGCTCTTTCATGGACTGGAAAGAACAATTCAATTTTTTTACTTAGCTGCAAACAACAGGACAAGGAATGTTGTCTATACTGAAGTGCTGTGCTACAATGAATTGTGCCATCTAAGGTTAGAAATCATATTTTGTTTTTGTTCGCTGTATTGCAGTCCCGTCATTATTATCCTCTTTTCTCCTTCCTTTCCCATGAACTCTCTCCCCAATCCACACATGTACCTATCCGTTCATGGAACGGGTAATTATGCTTGTTTAATATAAGTTTAATTGCCGCCCGTGCCATCAGGTTATGTCTTTTAGCAGTAGTGTGTAGTTGCTTAGCCAGGGCAAGACTTCATGATGTGAGTTGTTTACGGGAGTTTTCCAGGAAGCACAGGCCGGCATAACATCAAAGCAGTCAGATCAAGTTTCTGGGCCAATACTTGTTCTCTCAGACCCCTTACTGTTTTCTTTTTTAAATTCCTCGTTTATGCTGGTAGCTAATATCTTAAAAGATCTGCATTTGGGAAGTTAGGCAGGATAGTTTGCTATACAAATTACAGTGACTTGATTAAACATCCAGGTTTAAAGTTGATATCCATGCTTGTGGTGTTTCTTTTTTTCCTCCGCAAGAAAACTTCCACTGAGGTAATAAAGAGACTTGCTAACAAGTTGTTATCTACCTAGTCTATGAGTTTATATATTGGTTATTCAGGTTCTCCCCACTCTACGACTGGGCACCTAGACTAAGATTTTGGCCATTACTTATGATAGCATCAATTTGATGTCTTGTGTAAGACAGTGGTGTTGTTCCGAGAGAGAGTCAAGATTTCCATAGCGTGGCAACAATTCATGCCTGGTGGAAAACTCTAGACTAGCACAGAGGATAGCATATTTTATTATCATAGCTGTTGTCTTTTTACTTGGCATAGTGTGGAAGTGTGGTCCCGACTATAGTATCGATATATAGGCCTACTTATTATCGATATACTGATAATGAATACTTTTAAATAAGAACGCCAGTTTGCCAGATTTTCAAGACAGAACGTCATGGGCCTAAAGAAAAATTCTCATTGTTTTGACAAGCATAATGCGTTAAAATCGCCACATTAAAATTTATTACTACCTGCACAGCTGATATTGTTCGGCATAATTAATTTACAATTTGCAATTTAATCCACCTGTAAATAAAACGATACAATAGGATGATTATTATATACACCTTAACGTTTTACATTTTCTTATTTCAGCGTTTTCCCCCGCATTAACACTTAATTATTAATAGATTTAGTTGTTTAAACATGTTTACACCCCAGTACTCGTATAACCTACTACATTGATGCCACCAACAACAATATTGATTTTATCAAGCAAATTTATTTCTTTTCTTTTTTTAAGATGTGACAATCACAAAACAAAGGACTTCTGACATCAATTACTGAACACGAATATAGCAATGTTATTACAGATTTGATAGGATTACTATGTAGTCGAAAACAAATATATTGAGGTTATTGGTTAATTGACACTGCTTTTAATTTTTGTAAATCAATATATATCGATCCTATAGTCAGGATTCCACTTTCACACTAGTCCCATATGTTGAATGTGACCTGTAATGGTGCAATATGGCAATAGCACAGTCGAAAAGAGCAGACTATTTGGACACGTATAGGAGGGTCATTTAAGAGTTGCTAGTGCGCAAAACAGAGGTTTCATATGAGTGGACACACAAGGAAAACACCTACATTGTACTGTAGCTTTATATGATCAGCAGTTGGGCAACATACGGATAAATAATTTCATATGGTGTCATGACCCCTCTTCCAAGTAATATCAATAAACCTCAAGTGACTTTCAAATGGATCCCAAAATATGTGTTTGCTGGTCCACATCCATCCTGATTTTATATAAAGGGAGTAAGTGCTGTGTGCCCTGCAATGTAACAGGGCTTATAAAACCCTCTCCTGTCCATTTCGATAATTGTTAATTTTCAGTACGCAGTGTGACAATTCCTTGCATTGTCTTAACAACTGTATTATTACCTCATAGCTTATGACAAAATTTCAAAATAGAGAGGCATTTAAAATATACAGTATATTTATCTGCTCTACTGAACCATATTTTTCATTCCACTCTTTTCTTCAGTTGAGCTGCAAAATAAATAGTGCAAGTGACACTCCTGTGTCATGTACAAAAGAGTAAAGAGTCAATTTGAAGTAGTATGCCTCTTAACATTTCCAAAAACAATTTTAATTTTTAAAACTCCAAATTATTGCCTTCTAAACTATGAGGATTGAATATCATCATTTAAAAATTACAAGCAAAAGTACACAATATGCAGATTTTTCATTTTTTAAATTTTATCCACATTGAACTTGCAAGTGACCACAGTGCCTAGAACAAATGAAAGTAAATAATATGTCAAATCAGACTTTTGTTCAAAATAAAGAATACAAAAAATTTGCTATTTGCTTAGCCGCAATTTCCGTCTATTGACAATATTTCTCAAGGAAGGGATTATTTTCCCGGTAAAAGTCAGTGGATAATCAAAACATCACTTCGGATAGTTGCAAATCTCAGTGACCATAAATGCAGAGATCAGTGCTAAAAGGATTAACCAAATTGACAGATCATCAAAATTACGAGACAGAGAATAAACATTGCAATCAAAATCATAACCAATAATACTTTCACGGATGTGTTATGTCTCATGATTGACACTGTAATACCATTTACCAAGTTTGTGGTGCCTTGAAGGCAGGTGCAGCAAGTAGGATTGCCTAGATCAAAGATCCTCACCACTGACCGTAGACTCTACAGCAATGTGACTGTTGTGGGTTTGGTGACAAGAAGGTATTAAGTGTATCATATGTTACTGCCAAGTGACAGTCCCAAGTGCATTAAAGATAAGGGGATAAGGTCACGTCCTCTATCACCCAAGAAATGGCCCAAAAGAGCATCACTTAATCTCAACTTTCCTGTGTACCCAATGAATTATGATTAAGAGGAGTCAGCTCTACAAATGAAAGTACGTTCTTTTTTTTTTCTGGAGACAGGGAAGCAGAGAGGAAGGTACAGAGTAAGATCATGACGCAAAAGAGTGCCACTAACATAAAATATGCATTTTTTTTCTGTTTCACAGTTTGATTGAAGTTTTCACCAGGCACGGCTGGACTTTTCCATCCTCATCAAATAGTAGTCGTCTAAAACATATTTTTACCCTCTTTCTTTTCCATCTCCCCTGCAGAATGGCTCAATTTCACATCTTTATCTTGCAAAACCTTCATGAGGCACACGAACCAGCCTTTATACTGACAAAGACGCTCTACCAGCAGAATAACTCTTATGAGTGTCTCCATTCAGCTGTGTTCGTGCCAGTAAATTTTGTTTGAGATAAACGTAAATACATGACATAGAATCACTTCCTAGTAGATGTCATTAGCTACTTCCATTTTTGTAACAGTATTATCTACAGCAAAGGACAGTACAGTTTAAAGAATCAGGCTTCTTAACCTCTTCTGGCAGTTAGAAAAATCTGCATGTGATTTTGACATGTTAAGAATAAACGCAAAGTTAATAATAGCAAGAATTTCACAAAGCAATGTAATGGTAAAAGACTACTAAATTTGCGAACCTTGCAAGCTACTCGGTCTCATTTTCATAAGGAACACTGTCTTTGAACTACAAAATCTCTCATAACATAATTATGGTAAATACTCACGAGACATTCCACTCTGAGGACTTTCACATTTATGATGTGTATAGTTACAGGACTTGATATGGTCATCTGATACACTGGTGCTGAAATAAATTAGTTTGAAATTAAAACTTTGCTAGCATTCCATGTATCACTAGTTTCTACAAATGTGCCCATTTCAACTATGACAGTACCATTGCCACAGCACATTCTGTTCGCACTAACTTGATATCAATAGCCACATCATATTCAGTGCCTATTAATAAGCATCAGTGATCACCTCATATTCAATGCCTATTAAACCGCGTCAATTGCCACAGCATATTCTGTTTCCATTAACATAAAATCAACTGTCACATCTTTCTGTTATAAATGCCACACTAAATTCTTCTCCTTGTTTGCTGACAGATCTGAGCTAAGCTCTGAGCACCACGTCAATACGCATACTGTATTTATACCACTCAGCTGGTGTAAATATTTACTATGATCAATATACTGAAATTAAGAGGGCAATCTGTACGTCATTACAGGTCATTACTTTTGATCATTAGTGATAAAATTTTCAATGCTCAGCATAGTATCATAGCAATAGGGTTGATGAATGGGTTTGTTCTGTCCACCATGAACTGAATAGTACCAAAATTACAAGTGCCCCTTAAAATACTTGTCTCACAATACTGCTTCTGAATACACTAGTTAAATATTCAAATAATAACACTGAAGCCAGTGCATCCCATCTAAAGTGGCAATTTTGAACAGTTCAATGAGGCTTGCCAAGAAAAAACCTTTTACTCCAAAAAACAGTACAAGCCCAGCTGATAACATATACGTGGAAACAGCTGTTTACTTTCTTTTATGTCCCATAATATATGCTGCTTCATTGCCCTCTCCTGCATCTCTCCTGTTGACTTGATAAAGTACGTTAGTACATGTCTGGAACACATAATAAACAAGACAGCCTTAAAAATCCACATTATGTTTTTTAGAAATGTTCAACTCCATTCAAGTTTCCATCGCCTGAGCGCTTCCAAGAACATGCAGCTTGAAAGTCGGGATTTTCACGCAGCGTGGCCATCATAAACGGTTTTCCATATGGCACGGGACTGGGGCATGACGTCAAAAAGCAAGTGGTACTGGTTGTTCGAAGACATTTATCCACATGCTAAAACATTTCTTGGCTCTAAATTTTATGCTTCTTATCGTACATGATCGAGAAAAGTCATTGTTAAAGACTGTGAACAACGGCCTGACTTTGCTTGCAGTGCTGTAATGTTAGGAAAGGCAGGATAACGATTTGATAAGAGGAGCACCTGTCTGACCACTGTTGAAGTAATTTTATTAATGTATGCATAGCACCATGTATTATTATGTATGATTGTCTGTGACAGACGATCTATGCCTTTTCTTACTTTTTGTCAGTATGGTTTAATAAACTCTCATTGATGATTCTGACAATATAAAATTTCCATCTGTCTGAGGAGCACATTCACTATTCAGTTATAAATTTATACCTCCCATAGCAGGATAAGATTTGATTGACAGTACACTGTCTGGACAGTACAGACCACTGGGAAATGGCAATAGATTTGCCGGGCTGCCAGACGAACCCTGAGGCAACCCGAACATCTAATATGCGACCAGATATCGTCGTGCATTCAACAAGCACAAAGCAGATGCTGCTGATTGAACTTACAGTGCCGTTTGAGTCCAAGATGGATGAGCAGCACGCGTACAAAACTGCCAAGTACAGTGACCTTGTTCTCGAACTAAGATTAAGAAAGGCAGGGATATCGGCTAGGGTAATGGCTGTGGAAGTAGGGGCAAGAGGTAGGGTGAGCACCTAAGTACAGTATATGACCTACTCAAGTTGCTCGGAATAAATACGAGTACGGGCACGATCACGTACCCTGAAGGATCTGACAGAGACTGCAGAAAAGAGATCAGCATGGATATGGACCAAACATAACGAGTAGTGGAATGTTGCATAGTAAGTTTAATATCTAAAATGGAACTTTCACTATGGCATCAGGGCGGCAGAGAGGATATGACGCAAGGAATTAAGGAACTGGAGGTTGCGGTTCAAATGTCCCCTGAGGCGGGGAAAAAAAATCAAGCGAAAGGCACTTGGGATTCATGACCCAAGTGTGGCCCAGTCCTTTTAGAGTATCAGGAAGTCAGAAAGGGCCGAGACACTTGTAAGACGGGGGTATCTTCCTCTGAAGATCTTCTGTTGTCTCGCTTTCCGAGTAAGAGAGTTTCCTATTTATTTCATTGTTGTCTCTGTCTCAAGCAATGTTCTCTGCGGTCAGAGGCAGTGCTGGTTGCGTCATTGGTCATAAATCAGTCAATATGCTATGAAGAGCCCGTCAGAGAGCTGGCACATCAATGCCAAAAGTATTTTGACACTCTTCTATTGGTCAGAGATGACCACAGGAATAGTTTGGTTGAAGAGTACTTGTGAAATTTTTTGTGATTTGGAAAGAAAGTACTAGTTTTCACGATCAAAGAGGAGAATGAAACAGCAAGAACATGTCATGTTGAACAGAGCAGCAGGGACGAGATGGCCGAAGGGGGCGGGGAAAGGGGTAAGATGAAGGAGAAAGCACAATACACTGTATGTCAAAAGTCTTTGGGGTGACAAGAGTGTGTGTGTGTGTGTGTGAGAGAGAGAGAGAGAGAGAGAGAGAGGGGGGGGAGAGGACNGGGAGAGGACAAGGAGCAGTGGGCGAAAATGAGGGCCTAAAAAAGTGAGGTGGCAGGCAACGAACAGTGACAAAGCATCTTGGTTGGCACCTCCCTCTCTCCCCCCCTCTCTCTGTCTCTCTGTCTCTCTCTCTTTCTCCCCCATCTTTACGTACGTGTTTTTTGTTTCTTTTTACCCCATTTTCTCCTAGATCCTTACTCCACCACCTTTCTTTCTCCTATGCTCCTTGCCTTCTCTCTCTCTCTCTCTCTCTCTCTCTCTCTCTCTCTGTCTCTCTCTTTTATGCCTGGAATTGTGTTCACCTAACCCATACTACTACTAGGACCCATCTCATTTCCCTCTTTGATCGTGAGCAGTTCCTTCCTTCAAAACTACGAAAGATTTCACAGGTATTCTACAAAATTTAACAAACTACTCCTGTTGTCATCTCTGACCAA
Organism: Ellobium chinense; assembly: GCA_033807755.1. NCBI lineage: Eukaryota > Metazoa > Mollusca > Gastropoda > Ellobiida > Ellobiidae > Ellobium > Ellobium chinense. The sequence goes on from JAWQUT010001392.1 coordinate 15,800, forward strand.
CATAATGATGCCAAAAATAATCTTCGCGTCCATGTGCCACCTTTTTGACCAGTTCTTGAAAGCCTGTTGATAGATTTATTACCTTTGCCGCTACTAGCATTGCGTCTATGCACAGGGCTGAGATAATACCGTCAAGCAAATCCTGTGCTGTTGAGCAGTGTATACATTATCTGAAAGTGCTGCTCAAGCAAATCATAATTTTACTTTGTAAGCATTGTAGGGCGTAGATCAATGAAAACTCACTAAACCATACAGACAAAAACAAAAAAAAAAGGCACAGACAACCATACATAGGCTATTTGGAAGAATTAAACAAAGCAACCCAAAGAAAAATAAAATTCTGTGGTGGACGCAGCAAAACAGATCGTTAATTGCTTGTGACTTTTTTATTTGACCCCGACCACGGAATGAATGCACCACCAATTTCAGTGCAAATTGTATCTTGTACTTGATTGAGTAGCAAATGTAAATGTCCTCTTAGTTTCAAATGCAGTACAGCTGTATAATAATATGGTTTTGTCTAGCGTAGCATTCCTGAGACGTAAAATCATTTCCTTATTTTATTTTGTTCGTATTGTTTGTAATTATTAACTATAAGATATTATATCATGTGTATTTATGATTAAATCAACGCGTTCGTTTAAATTTGTTTTAGCTTAATTTGGCTTTGTTATATTTCTGAATTTGCGCTGTAGACATGCCGGCTGTCGCTTTCTCCTAGTGCTGTTCCTCAGGTAGTCATTTTCTATATATTTTGATGATCTGAACTGAGCTAGTTCTGATCTGATAAAAAACCGAAGTGAACTGAGCTGATCTGGGAAAAAACCACAATTTTCCTGGAACTGAGCTAAACTTAATCTAAGGGCATTTTCCCCCTAGTGATCTGATCTTGATCTGAACTGATTTTTTTAAAATGAACTTGTCCAACCCTGAAGACCACCCAGAGATAATTAATTCTGTTGCATCTTCTATGTTATGTCCCAAGAAGGTGATGATTGAGAGATCAACCAAGACTGTTTGATTACTTAAAGAGCATCATAACATGCTGACCTTTTGCGGGTTGTCTTGTGAGCTTGATTCATTACACCACTAAGCAATGGCTTGCTTAGTTTCTTGAATGCTTGTGACCATCTCCTGCCTATCTGGGTGAGTCTTATATATGAGGTTATCGTCTACAAACGTTAATGTCCTTCCTGGACCAATACATTGAATCCTTGTCACCTTGGAAGTGTAGATGCTGAACAGCACAGGTGAAAGAGGAGGTCCGTAAGGCAGTCTTGGACAAACATGGGTTCAGACGTCCATGATCCCAACGAAAGGGGAGCTTTTCTTCCCATCAGAGCAGCTGCGGCCCTGTGCACAAGCCATGTATCCCAGTCCACATAATTATATTGATATTGCAGACCATCAAGGAGTATGTCAAAGTCTTAAAGTCCACTCTTTTGTAAGTATCCTCAGGTCAACGGCCTTAGGCGTAAACTATTTACTGAGAACAAAACATGAGCCTACCTACATTAATGTTAGCTTCCAGTATGAGAAAAGAGTTCATGATGCCATCTTTTTGTGCCACTGGATTACTCTGTTTTTTGCTGACTGAGTGCTTTGATATCAGTTGATATAGTCCATCATTTGCTTCTCTAGGTTGGGCAGGGCATGCAAGTGAAGCTGACATTTGCATCACATTTAGAGCCCTGTAGATCTAATTAGAGTAACTAAATCCGGCTCCCGCAGAAAGGTTAACAATGTAAGATTCATTATTTTAATGGCCTAGACTAACTGTTCTTAAATAACCATAGATACAAGAATGGATTAGCTATTTCTAACCATGCAAGAGATAACAAGGAAAAGTGAAAGCCACTTTGACTTTCCACACAATGATACAAGTGTTTTTACTTTTTACTCTAAAGTTAGATAGCCTCTTAAATCTAGTCTTTGCCTATGTTATAATGTCATAATATGTTCGGTCACTAATGTTAACATAAAATTTGAAATGTCAGGAAACTATTTACATGTTTGTTTGGATTAAAGGCTAAAGATTGTTTATGGGTCCTTGAGCAATAGAAATAAATATTTCTTTCAATATAATGTGAAAATGATACTTGTTCTGTGAAAACAAGATTATACAGTCAAATGAAACGTGTCATATAATGAAGATAAAATGTTGTCTACAGATATCTAAAGTAAGCTCTGGAAACTTCTCATGAATAGGTTGTATTATGCTGTGCTATACAAGAGATATACCAACAGAAAGACCAACGAGTCAAGGACATTCCAGAGCAATAGAAAACTTTATCACAGGTGCCGAAATAAAACAACAGTCATTGATTTGGCTCTTTTTTTGACGAGAGTCCCCCTGTGTAGATTAAGTGTAGGAGAAGCACTGGAATACTGATAATGGCATGTCTTTTTTTCAGCTCAGAGGGATATATGTATACAATTCTCCTTGTAGGATAGACGCACTGTTACTCAAGACTGGTATGCATTCCCCTGGTGTTCAAAAAGTGGACTCAGTGCCGCCTGAAAACAGGTCTCAGAGGACTATTGTGGCACTACACCAATGCCAGTGCGCACACTGCAGTACACACCCATTTTAGTTTTGGCAGAGAATAACGTATAGCTTTTGCCCCATCTTCCATATTCACCCAGCCTAGTACTGTGTGACTTCTTTCTGTTTTCCACTGTAATAGAAAAACTTCTAGGGAAAATGTTTTATAACCCTGAAGAGGCATGAGTAGCATTTGAAACGTTCACCTTGACCCCTAAAACATGCAAAAAAATGTTTTTGATGCTTAGTTGAAGATAATGAAACTTTGTGTACAGAGTGGAGAAGAGTTCTTTCTAAAAACTGTGAAAACATGAAGTTTCTTGCTCTGTTCTTTCAATACAATTCTCGAGTACGTCTAGAATGCCCATACTTACCAAACCTGAGTGTTTTATCCAGGTCATATGAATTGGAGGAGGCTCCCCTCTTGTCATAAACTTGAAAGGAGATTTGTAAATGTTTAGAAGGATTTCAGGGTTCTTTCAAGTACAGATGTTGTGCACATTTTGGAGTGTAGAAAAAAAAAAAAAAAAGAGAAAATCAGTACTGTAAGGGGGCGATTTTGAAAGTTAAGGAGCGAATCACATGATGGTAATGTCTGAAGGAAACATTGATTACTAATAACAGAAAAGGAGAATTCAAGTTTATAGGTGACCATCTCTCTTCTTTCCAGTTCTTTAATTTTCAAGAGCTAGTGTTGCAACTAGTTAGGTGTCGCTGGATATAAGAAACCTGAACCAGATGAACTGACCTTAAACTGTAGCTGACTGTCATCACATATGATATAGTGGGTATAAGAGAACAGTAACACCACAATGTACTTACTGAGCTCCTCTGGGTGATCCATCTGTAAAGCAAGAGATGATGATTATAGTTTACATTGTACACGACGTTCATTTGCAGAAAGATAAAAATAGAATTACCTCTATCATCATCATTATCACTTCTACCACAGTCATTATCATCATCAAAATCTGACAACTGCATACAGGAAAGAATTTTAGACTACATATTATTGGATCTTTAACTCCTACCTAACCATGTTTCCATCTGTTGCTATCTACTCAGCCCCTAATTTCTACTGTGACTTTTTGGATGTCTGACTAAAGCATCCTCTACAGGCATCCGACACTATTATAGTCTTATTTGGTTCACAGACAATATTTGCTGTACATGCTGGAGCACTCTTTAAGAATCTCTCAACACTTGCAGAGCTAAGCATTTGCGATCCATGCAATGCTGTTGCCATGTGAGCTAGTGTAGCCATTCTTTAGTTTTGCCTTAAAGACTGCCATTCCCACAATTATGAAATACTGTAGTTGCATGGGTTTGATTATAGTGTCTCTTGGGTCACCTCCGATTAGCGAAAACATATGATGCCAGTTTGTTAAGGGGCAGCATTTAAGTTTGAAATGATTTGACACTTACTTTACAAGGTAAAGGTTTGTGGTCAGAAGCTGGAACTTTGTCTATTATATGCGCTAAGTACTATTTACAGCTGATTTCAAATCATTTTATTATGCCTTGTCGATCTGAGAGAGGTGTGTGATGATACCATTTGGTATCAAAGTAGTCAGTTGGCAACTACTTCACTAAGGCAATAGCATGGTGTAATCATCAGATGTGGTCTAATGCTCTCATGCTAGTGGAGAAAGAGCACTAACGCTTTTCTTCCTCATGGCATTGATCAGGAACCAGAACTGACTTAGTTAGAATAGATGACCACCAACAGCAACAGCGGTTGTTGGACATCCAGTAAGATCACATACCGGTATTTTCCCCAAATTTCATCCATTAAGCTTTTTCAACAAGTTTTCTGTGTGATGTGATGGAGCATAGCTATTGGTCCTTGTGGACTTCTGTCCGCTGCGGTCATTGGCTAATTTCGGCATGACGTAAAGTAGGTATATCTGCTGTTGTTCTCTCTTCAAGTTATGACCCATGCTGTGTATAAGTATAAAGGGCATCTGGAAAGCTAGTATTTATTTACTCTATGGATTTGGTTATCTGGAATAAATATTTTTTCTCCTTATTGTTAACCCTCAGGATGCTGTGACAGATTCTACCATCCGCTCGCCATGTTAGAATGAGACAATAGAAATATATGCAGAATGCTGGGTGTAGTGGTAGAATTTTGCACTTCAGTGGTAGTGGTTGTCTGACAGGCAAAACCTGCAATGGTGATTATCCATAAAACTGGTCATGCAGCCAGTGGGAGGCTGGACCCAACCGCCTCGCGCTACGAGTGTTAAGTTTTATTTTTGCAATCTCCTTAAGATGCAGATAAATTTGATTAGAATTATTTATTTTAAGCTAGAATTAAGTATTCTGTTATTGAATGTAATTAAGCATAAACTGACCCCAATCTGTAAGTATACTAATTTACCATGCTTTATTTCTAAAGTCAAATTTGATATCATTGGAAACAGGAAAGTATGTGCAAGTCAAGGGAATTAGAACTTGTTAAAATTTGTTAGAAAATCTAACGTGCTTACACCACAGAAAAAAAACCTCAACAAAATCTGTATTTGGCTTGATGACTGTACCTCTTCTATCAGTTGTTAGGTAATTGTTTTCTAGTCCTCAGCATCCCTAGACCTAAATCTTTGATGGCTGTTATGAATTGTCGAGGGTATTGATGTGGAGGTGTGAAGGTTTCACAGGATCAATGAAATAATGTCTATACTGAGTAAGAAAATGATATTTTTTGCTCCTGGTGAGCTAAAGTGGAACCCTAGTGTCTGCTCGATGCCACAACATGAGCTATGTAGGTAGCTGGACTTCAAGAACCTCAGACAGCCCACGACTTCCAATATCAAAGGGAAATCAAGGGAACATGAGCCGCAAATGCAAAATGCGGAAACTTAATTCAGATGAAACTGCTCGAAATTTTAATGTGGAGGACTAGCCTTAGAAAAGTCTAGTTGCAATCACCATTTGGCACCTCTAAGCCTAGATTCTTTTCCATTTTGTTCTTCGGTTTTCTTAAAGGATAAATATCATCAAATAACAAATGCCCCTCAAAACATTGGCCTCACTATTTTGATTCTAAATGCACTAACTAAATGATAACACTGATATTAATGCGAACAAGTCAGGAAGTTAAAAGAAGAACAAATATGAAGTCCGATAAAAAGGAAGAACCAGGCTGAAGACGTATAAATGGAAATGGCCATCTGATTAGAACCTTTTACCCTATGTAATCTGTAATAGTATGTATGCTGGCTCTCCGTCTAACACCACATCTCCAAATTGTATATATATATGGCAGGTTTCACAAAAATGAGCGTCAGTATTTCCCTAACAGAACATTTTTAATGTATGCCCTAATGATGAAGTATATAATTATATCAAATTAAAGGTCTCTCCATGTGAAATCCAGGCATTTCATTTATTGGGATAGCAAATGATATTTTAAGAAGATATTGCTGAACAAAAAAATACAATGTTAATGTCCGGCGTGACGAGAAAAGTTGACCAGTTATTCCTGTGTTGTAATTTTAATGCATCTAGAAGTGATTGTGATTTTAATTACTTCAACATAAATTTTAGTAAGTTACCCTGATAATGATATAGAAAATCACAACATTGAATAAATGTTACAGTCTGTTTTCACTGTATTTTTCAGAGTTAAGCTGTAATAAAGATTTTAAAAAATGAAGATTCTCAAGTTTGAGATGATCTCCCTTGCAACAATTATTTCCCTTTAATAGGCGAAGATAACCCAAAAAATAGACAGAATCTGAAAATGTGCATCATTTAGCACAACTATTTAAACAATGATGAATTTACTGCTCTTTCTTAGTCTGTCTTTTGTCTCTCCACATTTCAGCAATATCAACTTTGGATTGGTAACAAATGTAACCAAATGAGAACAGAAAATTTCCTCAGTGCTAAGCTCACAAACTGTAGACAGACTTGTTAGCAACTGCTAGTATTTATAGGTTTTAAATACTTCTGTTGCAAGCCAGCACTAATTTATTGTATGTTCATTAATCTTCATCCATTTCTACGACATCCACTGAACTACCAGAGAAAAATGCAGACAGGCAACCTAATTGTTTAAGTTTGCAACTGTTGCATGCACAGAGCAATGCCCTATTCTTAGGGAAGTTTTGTCGGTCTGAAAATGTGAACTTCACAACATTAAAATTCTCATTAAAATCAAAGAGCCTTACAAATTTATGTATTCTATCTCCTTGCAACCCCCAAAGTTTAAAGGCAGGTGGTTATAGTCACCAGAATGTGTGAACTTGCATCATACAAGCTCTGACATTTCTGAGTTCTCTTGTGCTGCTCATTCTGTGAAACCCGCCATATTAAAATTAAGCAGGTACAGTCTTCTAATGCATTAGGCCGAATGCCATGAGCACTAGGTCATAAACTGACTAACTGCCAGGTGCTAGGCTAAGCACTGTTGTGGTTTGTGGCCTCTGTTAAGCTTGATTGCCAAGTCATTACCCACTGACTGGCCTTTCTTGACTTCACTGACAAATTGACATGAAATCAACTGTCATATCATTCTATTATACCACAATAAATTATTCTTCTTGTTTACTGAGAGATCTGAGCTAAGCTCTGAGCACCACGTCAATACGCATATTTATATCACTCAGTGTGTATGCCCTGGTGTCAATTTTTACTAAGATCAGTCTACTGAAGTTAAGAGGGGGATCAGTAGGTCATAACAGGTCATTACTTTTGATCATTAGTGATAAAAATTTCAATGCTCAGCAGCTGATCAGAATCACATATAGTATCATAAGGATAGAGGTGATAAATGAGTTTATTCTATCTCCCATGAACGGAATAGTACCAAACTTACAAGTGCCTCTGCTTCTGAATACACCAGTTAAATATTCAAATGATAACACTGAAACCAGTGCATAACATCTAAAGTGGCTTGCCAAGAAAAAAAAAATTTTTACTCCAACAAACAGTACAAGCCCAGCTGATAACATATTTGTGGAAACAGCTGATTACTTTCTTTTATTTCCTATAATATATGCTGCTTCATTGCCCTCTTCTGCATCTCTCCTGTAGACTAAATTTAAGTATCTAGCAATCTCCAAATGAACTAGGTGGGATTGACCTAAGCACTAAATCCTCAATGATTGTTCAAATGCTTGATGCTAGGATAACAGTTTTTGCTGAAGTAATCCTCTGAGCAGTCTGTGTAACTGGATGTGTATCTCAATTATCAAACCATTATACAAAGGAAAATCCCTCCTATCTTCTAGTCAGTTTGGAGGTGTTGTCACTCCGGTGACTTCCGTGATAAGTTTCATCATCCTCAACTTAATATATTATTATGATTGTTGTCAGTTATTCTACTCACCTGTAAGATTAGCCTACAATAATTTAATTAGAAGATGATATGAAAGCCACAAGTCACATGCCAAACAGTCTCTGGTCTCTTTCGTCGACTGACCAAGTTATTACTGAATAAGTTATTGCAGAAGAAGTTCGACAAAATGGACACCCTTCTTCATCAAACTGTCAGCAACTTTGGGTTTTCCCGATATGAGGTGGTGTTTAATTTTCTTCGGGTGCACGGATATAATTAGCTTTCCGCGTCATTCTGATCGAAATGTTTGTAGATAACATACCCTCCAAGACTAGATAAATCATAGTGTCCATGACAGCTCATATTCACCAGCATCTGGACAATCATGCATAAAGTAACTGATGATGAAGAAACACAGTCAGTCATTGATGGCTGCACGAAATATAGAACTAGCCCAATTTTTTTTATTTCCTCACCGTCGATCATCTTTTCCTCCGCGTGGAGGTTTTGTTGTTATTGTTGTTGTTGGATATCATTCTCATCATCACCATTCGGTTACATCCATCTGGCACAAAAACAACTCTGCCACCACTGTCAGAGTCCCTTATTGTCGTTTTTGTAAAAATTTATAGCTCACCCATATGAAAAGTGCGTCTATATTCAAATGAATGAAGTGTCCTTCATGCTTTAGCAGCATTATCCACAGAACCTAACCATTGCAACCTCTTCGCGGTCTTTGTAAAGTAGGGTGGAGGTCAGGGGGAGATGGTTGTTTGGCTAAACATGACATATCCCGGGCAACAATCAATCCACCCCTCCCCCCTCCACACACACACACACACACACACACACACACACACACACACACACACAACACACACACACGGTTGTTGTAACAAGTAAACAGTAACGCCGCTACGAGTACTCGTTACAGTTTTCGAGTAACAATTACTTACTCGTTACGAGCTTCACCTAAAGTAACGAAAAAGTACCCGTTACCGAACTTATGTGTAACAATTACAAAATTACTCGATATACTTTTTCGTTCCTTTTGTGTGTGCGTGTGTGTGCGTGTGTGTGTGTGTGTGTGTGTGTGTGTGTGTGTGTGTGTGTGACACGTTTACTTGACGGCCCGAACTGAATTTTCGGGGAGAAGAAAAAAAATTAATACAAGTCGATGTCGGGCGCAGGCGCCTTCATCTGACCACGTGTACTGTGCAAAACTGAACGGTCATGAAGATCGTGATGCTCACGTAACGGTACCACTGATCCTCCGTTGTACGCTGCGCAACCATCATCCGTCATGATTATGTAAACAATCGAGATAGGCGGAACCTGCGATCGCATTGGTAACCAGCGCTCATTTTTCAACTGTTTTTACTTTAAATTGAGATGAAAAGGAGCTAGTGGTGGGGCGTAATAATCTGACGCTGATCCGTAAGGAGGAAGTTTGTGGGGGAAGGGTGAAGGGGACAGACGTAGGAGCCTCATATTCGCGCCAACCAATCGCGGGCGGGAGGGATGGGATGAAGGGAGGACAGGTTGTGTCGTGTCGTGTCGGGCCGTCCGCGGTGTAAGGTAGGGGGATGAGAGGGATCACCATATCTGATTTTAATCGGGAGTCGGGAGGAGGTGGGGCGGCACTGGTGTGGACGTGCGGTCCCGACTATAGTATAGATATCTATTGATTTACAAAAATTAAAAGCAGTGTCGATTACCAACAACTTCAAAAAATTTGTTATCGAGTACATAATAATCGTATCAAATCTGTAATAACGTTGCTATTATATTCATGTTAAGTTACTGATGTCAGAAGTCCTTTATTCTGTGTTTGTCGCGTCTTCAAAAAAAGAAAAGAAATAAATTTTAATTTGCTTGATACATTTAATCATTATTGTTGTTGGTGGCATCAGTGTAGGAGGTTTTACGAGTACTAGAGTGTTAACATGTTTAAATAATTAAATCTATTAATAATTAAGTGTTAATGCTGGAAAATGCTGAAATAAGAAAATGTAAAGCGTTGAGATGTATATAATAATCATCCTTTTGTATCGTTTTCATTTACACATGGGTTAAAATTGCAAATTGTAAATTAATTATGCCGATCAATATCAGCTGTGCAAGTAATAAATTGTTATGTGACGATTTCAACGCATTATGCATGTTAAAACAATGAGAATTTTTCTTTAGGCCCATGACTTTCTGTCTTAAAAATCTGGCAAACTGGCGTTCTTATTTAAAAGTATTGATTATCAGTATATCAATTATAAGTATCGATATACTTTAGTCGGGACCACACTTTCACACTCTAGGCGTTTTGTAGTTAATGATTTTTTTCCAGGAAATTCCCGTTGAGCTCTTCCGGTATAGTTATTGACGATCTTAGTGTCTAATAATAGCGACCGATCTGTAAAATGACGAGTACAGTAAGTTGCCATATGAATGTTGACAGTGTATTTCTGTTATCCCACCATATTAAAACATAAACTAAAGCCCTATGCCGGAGCAATGCAAAAGTTACAATTCATCTTAATTTAATTCGATTTCAGCTGTAAATGAAATGACATGAACTTATTTGCTTTTTCAGAGGAAAGGGACGAAAGAGCGTGGAATATTAGGCATTAGTGAAAAAGTGTGGTCCCGACTACTTTATCGATATACTGAACACAAATAAATAATATCGAATATCAGTTTCAACAGAACAGCAGTTGATCTATGAACATTAAAAAAGAAGGAGTGAAGAGGAAAGGACAGGGGGAATTTCGAATGAAGTTCACTCCTGATATTCCTGTCTCGTCGGATATTAGGGTCAGGGACTCGCCTTGACCGATGCTTCTGTCTCTATTGACGTTAGGGTTAAAGGTAGGCTTAGGGTTAGAGAGTCAATTATAATTATTGTATTAGTAGGCATGAGTTTTGGTAAGGGCTATGAATATCATCCGGAATTCTTTCTGAAGGGAGGAATACCGGGAATAGACTTGAATGAATTCAACAGAGGCATACTAAGAATTTAATGCGCAGTGAAGTTTTTGACAGAATGCACAAGCGCAGGGGCGAAGGGTCCATATAATCAAATAATCACCGATTACCAGCCGAAAATGCCGTTGGTGGACCTTGGCCTTCGTGGCAAGTTAAACAAGAACACCGCCGATATCCTATTTATTTGCTGTTTGTCAGGCCTATTCTTACTTTGACCTACGTTCAAAACCTGATACCCCTCCAATTTCCTCTGCTCTATTCACTGATTAATACGGATAAAGAAGAACCTGGACACCCCTATAGCCAAATGTGGAGTGGCCTCACAAAAAAACTCAATGAAAGCAAAGAAATTTCACCGGCTAGTAAAGAAGAGCTGCTAATCAAGGTCTCCGCTTGATTTGTGGTACAGCTTTCACCTATTGCGGTTTAATGTGATGCGGAACAAAAATAACATATTGGTAAAACGAGACACTATTCTATAGCATTTAGTGAAATTCATTATTATCAAGGGCCTCTTTATTCGACAATAATTAAGACTGTTGCTGACAAGTGACATGCCTTCAGTCATAAGTTTACGACCACTTTTATTTTTCGCTCAGTTTAGAAATGAATCCACACTTGCAGAAAGCCACATGAACAGTCTCACCACACATATCTCCATTCACAAGCCCAGTGCTGGTGTTGCCACGTTGCCTATTTTATAGTGCAATGTAGCTGAATCCCAAAATCTTTGGTTGGGGAAAGCACCTTGGGGTACATTTACTTTTTTTATGAAGGGGGTTTCTGACTTTATGAAACATACAAACAAACTTATTAAATAAACATAAATTCTTCTTGGGAAATAACATGAATGACAAAACGTCTTGGAAAAGTAATTCAGTTGGCCCCCCCTGTTCTCAAAATCGGCAAGGTTTGACGGTGGCAATACTCACATAGGCCTACCCATTTGCAAAAAGGTGGGCTCGGCTTCATGGTGTAGACTGGGCCGAAAATTACGTTTTCAATAAAATTAGTATCTTCTTGTTTTAGGTCTGGATATTTGGCTAGAGGTGGAAACGGGGGAGAGGGAGGGAGTCGCTGAGCATAGAGCGGTTTGTCCAAAGATGTTAGTCAGTCTGCTACCCAAGCAACCAAAGGTCATTCTTTTTAAATCTTGACAGATTGTCACTCTCCTACGGTCTGGATGGGTGTTTTTCCTGCAAGGTCGTGTTCCCAATTGGACCTAAATTCTACAATTTTGGAGCCATTACATCTTGGTGAGTGATAATGTACATGTATTTTTGTGCGATCCAGGCCCTGTAACTGACATGTACTTTTCGGTGCCTTTTCAGTCAACCTGTTTCTAACTACTAAAACTTTTGTTGTAGCTTTTCAGGAATTTTGATGATGCCTACAGATTTTTTAAGTCCATACTCTGTGTTACAGTATCATACTGTGAACATCAAATGTGACTCTACGAACGGATATTATAGCACTTTCGACTAAAACCGCATACGTGACTATAAGTGACAATCATGTTCAGCTATGATTACCCTGTTGAGAAAGCCAAATAATGAACTCTCTATATAAAATACCTTACTTAACTACCTGTATATTTCAAGTATCGATACCTGTTTTAAAGCTTTATGTATTTTCGATACATCACTAAAAGTAGTCGCCCATTACTACTAGTCGGGACCACACTTCCACACCTAACATAATCAGTTTGAGTTTCAGTTTTGTTTATCGTAGACAATATGCAAATACTTAACATGAATATACATGTACATTTGAATAATATTAACAATTCACAGTATAAACAATTGTCAAATTATCCATTTGCACCGCATTTCGAACTGTATCAGTCTTTTCATTACTACGTATCATATCATCCGCATTCACAACTAGACTGTCATCCACTTCCATTCTCACAGACACACAGTCATCAATGCTATTTAGCTCTCTTCCTTTTCACACGCTATTCTTTCGTGCTGGCTTTCATGCATCCTAATCATTTCCAACACGTAATCAATTCACGTCACGGGCTTTCACCAGATGATGTGGCTCTGATAATTTTGTAACATTTTTTAGCACATTATGCAAATGACTTAATTTCTTTTTGTTTCATACATTTCATACTAAAAGATATTAGTTTTTACAAGCTAGGTTTCACGTGATAATATTGTTTATTTTTGTGTATTATTATTAAGTAAAGTCAGGAAGGTTTAGCAATGCGGGTTTCATTAACTGACCACGATACACCGTCTTGTTGGCTATGTGTATGTTGGAAATTAATTTTTCTTACAAATTACACTGACAGAGCCGTTACTAGCATCCTTGCAGTCCCTGCATTAAGGGAAGGGGTGAAGGTCATAAGACCCCATAGAAGGAGGGAGACAAACGAGATACAAAGAAGAAAAGAAGGAGAGAAGAGAAAAGTNTGTGTATAAGAGACAGGGGGGGAGGGCTGGAGAGAGAGAGAGATACAGAGAGAGAGAGAGATACAGAGAAAGAGAGAGTGCGCTTCATGTACATTTTAACTGCATTACCTCCTTCCCACCCCTCCCAACTGGGGCCCAAAAGATAGGAGCGTGGTCTAGGGGGGATTCAGGAGCATGCTCATCTGGAAAAGTTTCAAAAATAAAAAAAAAAGCAAGCAAAAGTAATGATTATGGCCATTCCTGTTAATGTTCATAATTAATAATAACCATCTCATTTGTCACTGGCACCAATTCCCTCAAAATTAATAGTTCTTTCTTTATCCATGTGATTGGACTTATTTGTAATATGCAGCTTTAGCAATACAAAATTTATATCTGGATCCCATTTTGCTTAGACTAGAATGTTGGAGAAGGACAGAAAAGGATTCACCAATCATGAACGTCATCTAATACTCTGACAAAATGTATAAGAGATAATTAAGCAAGAAAGAAAGAAAGAAAGAAAGAAAGAAAGAAAGAAAGAAAGAAAGAAAGAAAGAAGGACAGAAGGAAGGCAGGAAGGAAGTAAGAAAGAAAGAAAGAAAGAAAGAAAGAAAGAAAGAAAGAAAGAAAGAAAAAAGAAAGAAAGAAAATCAGTCATAGCAAACTGATTTTTAAGGAACTATTGCTCTAAATGTAAGCTGCATTACTGTAGTAAAAAATTAGATCAACTGTGTTTCTGTTCCATTTCATAAACTTTGCTGTTGCAAATTTTGATATAAATCCATTCACTAAAGCTACTGAAGACAAATGGAGAAGTTCTTTTTGTGTATATATCACTGTTTATTTTACATAGTTATAGTATAAGACTGAAGGTAGGATTATAAATTACACTTTACTGTGATGAAACAAAAATAAATGTTTGATACTTCCACATGCAAAGTTGACTGAGTGCACTTATTTACACAAAGAATTGCTTCTATTTAATCTCCTTCCATTGGGACATCTCTACATTCCCTGGAGCTCCATTAACTTAACTGGGCACACTGATATATTTCTTAGGCCTACTGTTTCTTCCTGGTGAATTTAAATTTGAGACCCATACTTGAAATGATGTGAATTTCTTTACTGACAAAGAAATTCAGCCAGCTAGTCAACCACAGATTATGCAATTAATTTATTCGATGTTGCCATGAATGAAAACTGTGATGAAACAAATTAAATTATAATTACATGTGCAAAGAAAATTGACCATGATGTGGGTATATATAACTATCAAGATATATATATTTGCATATTGCCGCCTTTTGATAACCTGATTTGTAACTGATAACCATGTTGTAATTACTGTTTATAAGAAAAGTAACATAAGATTTGGGCATAAGTAAAATTCACTCAGTAACAAATGTTAACTTTACATGAAAGAACAGCTGCAATATCATTGCATTTTAGAAATGTACATCAATTTAAAATTTCACATAAAATAACAGTTGGTCTGCATATTCAAGACAAAGGAAAGTTCTAAAAACATTGCCAGTTAAGGAATAGTACAGCAGGTAAATAGACAAGGATAATATTTCAATAAAGTATAAATCTAAAAAATCCGTACTTATCTAAATAAATATAATCCTAATAAGTATGTTAACAACAGAGCCGCAGAGAATCACAGTCAACAATATGTATGGCAAAATCACATGTTCAGATAAAATGTTTATCAACAGAACTGTCTTAAAAAAAACCCATATATACAGTATATAGTTTTTTTCTTCCAACTATGATGTAAGGAAGCATGATATTATCTTGAGACTCATGCTTGTTTAAGGTGGATGAGTTGAGCACAAGAAGGCATATGTCACATTTCAAACAGTGGTTTTATATACAATATGAACATAATACATTTGTAGTCACCAATGGCACTGAGAAGGTAACTAAACAATGTAGTCCTTTCTGCTGTATGTGCACCATTCAGTTAAACTGGCGGATACAGTTCTCATTCTTACAGATTCATTCATGAATAATACATACTGGAACTTGATACATCGTTTCAAAGCATCCAATGAAATTGCTAGCTCAGGCTAATAAATGTTTTGCATCTGAATGAGGCTTAAGTTATTTTATAGCAAAATCAAGTTATTGGCATGACATTAAAATATCAAGTGTGCACTTTCATAAGTTGAATAAAATAAAAATTGATCTTGGGGTTATTTTGAACCCAGATATAGTTGTTTGAAATGGCAGAGGATCACTGCATGCAATGAATAAAAAATTTGAAAAAAAAATTTGAAAAAATATCACGATTCAAGAATAAGTTTATACTATACAATTCATCTACTTTACCTCACAAAAACGCACAATTATGCACAACCATTGAGGATTTGCCAATAAAATCAATGCTTTTGTGTACAGATAAGATTATATCCTCAATTTCCACAACAAACAAAAATTTGATACTGGATGGCTCTATTCAGCATCAGAGGCTGATATCTCAAATCAGTTTCCTAGGGATCTAGGGACGAGGGACCTAAATCCCATTTTGACTGGCTGCAAGATAAATGCCTACGTGTATTCTCCTTTTTTTTCTGACACAAAATATACTGCTACATTAGAAGCTCCACCCATGATCACTGATCATTCAGTTAACATTTTCTAT
>JAWQUT010001393.1:0-31637 GCA_033807755.1 Ellobium chinense
TGGCAGCTCACACATGAAAGTTTTCCACAGACGGAATATAAGACATTCATACTTGCGTCAGAATACTGAATGGTCTTTAAAATTATCTGGTCAGTTTCGGACAGGGGTCGATCAGTGCCCTATTAAAGGAAGACTGCACCGTCCTACAGACCATATTAAATCATACGATACCCTATTATTCCAATAAAACAGTCTTTCAAGTGTCTGTCATAATGATATGACGCCTCTGCTGGCCCCAGACAACCCACAGGGTTACATTATCCAAAGTCCGAATTGTTACAACCACTGCGCGCGTGGCGACCATAAGCTTACGTCAAATACGTTCTCGCCACATGGCCAGGCTGTCTAGCCAGTGCTCTGCGGACGGGTGATAGCATGTTGGTATGAATGTTTTAATTTCTCTGTGAACAGTAAATGTGCGAAATAAAGTCATGCTGAGGCAATTAAAATGCAGAATACTTTTTCTGGCTGACACTATCAAACTTTACGTTTGAATTTGGAATACCAGAACCTTAATTAAAAGCTGAATAATACATTGTCAGGTAGAGGTGTCTGTACCTGCTGGAACGTAAGTGACGTCAGCGTTTTTGCCAGAGGCTTCTGCTGATCGGGGAAGGGGAATAATTCTGGACGCAAGGGCCAAACCCGGTAACTCTAGTTCTCCTTATTGCGTCATATTACATACGCGCACGGTAACAGAACGATGCTCTTTCTTCGCAAAATTGACTCTGTGGGCACCAAAGATAATTTTCAGAGAGAAAAAGTATTAAAAAAAGGAAAATTATTTTTGATGTGCGTGTCCTACTTTAAGATTGATAGTTTCCTACTATCTCATGAGTCAAGCAATGCCTTGCGCAAAGCACTTACACTGGGCGTTCTTGCGAAGAGGCTTGCCAACCTCTATTCTGCATAGTTCATAAATATGATTTTTCCTGACAGAGGGTAAAGAGACTTTATTTTGCACACAGTCGGACCTCGAATCTCATTACTGAATATGAATTACATACGCACATGCATTACTCAGGTGGAGTTTGCTAACAAGTACATCTCAATTAAAATAGATAAGTACGGTATATCTTTTCCATGCATCAAGAGCATAGGTTCAAGGAGAATCTTTTTTCTTCATAGTCGAACCCCGATGTTAAAGACTCAGATAATAAGAATATCTTATTAGTAGGTAAGAATTTCAAACTCACATGCACATGCATACATGATTTATTTCATTACTCAGGTAGATTTTGATACCAAGTACATTTCAATAGATAAGTAAGATATATTTGTTTTTCCATACATCAAGGGCATAGGTGCAAAGAAATTCTGTATTCTACACAGTCGAACCTCGATGTTAAGACAATACATGTACCTCATTATAAGGTTCAATTTAATTGAATTTTATTAGAAACGAACCCATGTTAAAGCATTTCAAACGCACATGCACATGAATACAGTGGTTTTCATTTCATATTCAGGCGGACTGCGATAACACGTTTAAATTCAAAGCTTTTATTAGACCACAGACCAACACTCGTCATTTGACTATACAATATTACATGAACACAATACACTGCAAAGACACATACATGTTCCTTTTGCACAATTACATCTCAGTAATAAGTACAGTATATTTTTACCATGCACCAAGGGCAGACCTGTTATCGAATTTCCACTTTATCTATAAATTATAGAGGGAGAGGCTTGGCACGCAGGAGAATATACTTTCCCTGACTGAGAGGAACCATTAACCTTAATATATATAGACAAGACAGTGATTGTGACATGAGGTGAAAATGACACCCAGGTAATATCAAGAGTGTAAATTAGCCTAGGTAAAATTACAAAGTAACACTAGACACTCATTTTTACAGAGAGATGTTTACAGGTAAAGTTACAAGCACAAGCGCTGGGAACAGTTTGCAAAAACAGTGGAAAAACACCAATATCACCACAAATCAAGTCCTTAACATCATCTCTTGATCACTCTTCTTGCACGTGAAACACGTTCTGTTTTTTGTCCGTTACTGTTCGGGTGGATGGGTTTATGTTAGCTTTGATTTATTACATCTTATAATATACCAAAATTATACACTTGTTAAGATCCTCTAGTTATCCCATTATGACTCTGGAATGAAAAGATAACACTCACCAAATACCATAAAGGCACAACAACAGATAACAACACTTCTTATATTATGCGAATATTTCTTACTGTATTCTGTGGCTTCTTTGAGGCGTTCTCAATGTCATACATTTGAGCTTGTAATTTTTTTTTCTATTTAGATGTTAGCAGCTGATAAGTTGGTGTTTCCTTGTATAACAGTTATTCAGTGTTAAGTCAGGGAAGAATTTCTAGATGCACTGGTTTCGTAAAGCCCATATGCTGACATAATAAGTCGATATAAGTCCGTATATAAGTCCCCTCTGACCTTGAGACTCCTGCCCATTGAGTGCACTTACATCCAGGTGCTGCATATATTAACGTGAGGGTGAATATGTGAATATGAGTGTGTATGTATTTGTGTGTATGTGCTGTGTACGAAATCATGTGTGGTGTTTGTAAAGGTGTATTCACACACACAAAAAAAAACAAAAACAACAACAACAACAACAAAAAAAAAACCGCTTTGAGCCCTCTCGGGGTGAAACGCTATATAAATGCACTTTATTATTATTGTTGTTATTATTATTATGACTATTAATAAGTTCAGACAACTTTGTCAAAATTCTTTCATACGTTTTATATAGACTCATATGCATAGTAAAGACCTCACTTACTCAAATACACGAGACTAGTCCATGAAATAATTTGGCGTTTGCGAAATTATCGAGATTCGTGAGTCAAATTTGGAAAAGAAAGTAAGAAATTCTGACAGAACTTTACAAGCTGTGTTCGGGTGATTCGGGTACATTAGATATAAGATCTTGATGTTCCATTATCGCCCAAACCAGGTTACAAGGGAGACCAATACTTCTGAAGAAAATAGTCCTTTATTCCTTCCAAGTGCTCTAGATTTACAATAAAATCTCGATGATGAGTAGGTCGTTGGTGCGTGGAAAAAGTACTCTTATTATTTGAGGTACACTAAATATCGCGGTTCAACTAACTAATGAAAGAATATACATAATTAAGAGTACAGCAATCTTGGTGACGAGTATGTGGAAATATTGCACAGAAGTGCCGATAACCTATGCATAATGTTTTATTTATTGTGGGGAAACGTTTTTCATTAATAAATGTTTGCACCTTACTTTTGAACACTCCTCGTATCACAATAATGAATCCGTGCATGTGAAACTCAGACTCAATAGAAAGGTATACTTATTAAATGAATATTTAATATCGGAGTTAAACTGTATCTATATGCGCCTCCATATGGGCCAACACACGTCAGTCCTATAACTCAAACTTTTAGTATGTTACCAGTTACTGGTTGACATGGCAGCCGTGATACGCTCCGCTTTCTTAATGGTGCGTGGAAGATGTGGTATTTGCATGAGGCCTTTGATGTAGCCTCGTATAAATAAATAAGGATGACCCTGCGATCTGATGAGTCCTATCTGTTCATACAATAGTTAGGTACCCCGCAATACAATAAAATCTCGATAATAAGTAACACTTTGTGTATGGTAAAAATATAGGTCTGTTATGAGTTTTGGCATCTAGTAACTGGTCAGATCACTCATTGTGTACAACATCTGTTCATCCGCTATAAAATCCCTTCTTTCTTGAATTTTGTCAAGGTGTAAAAATCTGTAAAATTAAAAATTTTCAGATACAGTTTGAGCCTCATATACATATAACTAAAGTGTGATAGGAGAATATATATATAAGTACGTCGTTAAAATTGGCTAATAAAAACTTGGAGACCAGGCTCGAAGAGAAGTATCCCTCAACAAAAGAATTCGTGAAACGTTTTGGGTGATGACCCCATTTTTCTTTCCAGTAAAAAATAGGGGAAAAGAAGTACTTAAATATCCAAAATCACCGGTAGAATTCCTCAGTCGTTTACTGGGCCCAGAGCACAAAATAAGTGCCTAAGACCTATATTATTGAAGCATACATACAAAAGCCCATTTGCATAATAAAATGAGAGAATGACAATGAATGCACGTCAAATTAACACTCATCGATGAGGTATATTTATTAAAAAGGACTTAATATCGAGATTCATCATATGTATAAAATTGTGATGTTATTTCTTCGGATCACTGTTCACCAAAGTACTAGTCCTGAAAATTTCGTCAGTGCCAACCTATCGAAAATAAGTATGACATTTACGACAGTACCTTAAGCATATGCAGCGGGTGAGAGATTTACAGCACAGTCTGTCTATGAGATATAATCTTAAGTTGCATCGCATTATTTACGTTTACTCCATTTTTCCCCCTTGTTGGGATGGTTGACATCTAGCTGGGCATATATTTATGTCGCTATTAAATCTTGTTTTATGATATCATTACGATCTTTCCTGGTCTTTTTATCGGACATGCCGGTGCTACCACTAAATATGGTCGTCTTCCCTTGTACTTAGTCAGTGCTGTGATCCTGGTTGCTTTCAAAACAACGTAGAAAGATATCTCATATAATCTTTCTTTTGGAGGTGGAGGGGATAGGGGAGAAAGAGGTCGGGAGAGGGCGGAGAAGAGGGTAAGAGCAGAGGTAAGGAATGAGTAAAAGGAGAATGCTTTTGAGAAAATTTGCCATGATCTAGGACCAAAGTCTGATTCAAAATGCGTGGCGCTAGTAAAATCGGACAGTGCAGTCTATATATATTTTAAATGGCTGAATAAAAACGGCTGATCTTTGTAGTGTGTTTACTGTACAATATTTGGTACAGCATGACCGAATTTTGTTTTACCTTAATTGATAATGAAATTAAGACATTTTTGTTTTTTGAAGTGCGTATTCTATGAAATTAGGCGGTGTTTCTAAATACATTAGATGGTTTCAATGAATGGCGTAAAAAATCACGTCATCCAATTAATAGGAACCACCATTAATATCTTTGACATAGTCAAAACTATGATCTTCATTATTACCATACTGATCAGTGACTCTACAAACAAAATCGAAATGGTTGAACCACCAATATGTAATACAAAGCAGTCTGGCAGTACTAACTCTGGCACCAGCTTTACTAAGACGGTGACAGCAGTTTAGATGCGGATGTATTGCAAATTATATGCAAATATCCACCGTATGGAGGAGGGAAGGAGAAAGATTATCATGTTGGTCCATATCAAAGTACCACTGCCGATCGATCGAGATATAGATAGATAGATAGATAGATAGATAGATAGATAGATAGATAGATAGATAGATAGGTAGGTAGGTAGGTAGGTAGGTAGGTAGGTAGGTAGGTAGGTAGGTAGGTAGGATGGTAGATAGGTGGGTGGGTGGATGGATGGATGGATAGATGGATAGATGGATAGATAGATAGATAGATAGATATATATATAGATAGATAGATAGATAGATAGATAGATAGATAGATAGATAGATAGATAGATAGATAGATAGAGCGGACACCTCCGGTGAGGACGTGAACAAACAATACGCCTGCATTAAGAGCTACTAAGTCAAGTAGCTTAAACAACTTCAGCAAATCTTACAGAGAAAAATTCTGAGGCGTAACCGTTACTAAGCTTCTGACAAAACGCCAACACTAGCTATTTAAATTTATACACATGTACATGTACTTATCACAAGCGCTATGAAGCTTTTCCGGCATTATAAGTCTGTAAATTTAGCATTTACAAGGGACATAATTATGATGACAATTCTACCTACCAAAACATATTTTGAAGTGTGCACGGTTGCCTCCCCTAGATTTTGGACCACGGAGAAAAGATGCTGGTGGGGAATGCGTGGGTGGAGTTTTGAAAACAGAAGGGAAGACGGAGAGACAGAAGAGAGGAAATGGATGAAATAACGACAGAAACAGGCAAGAGAAAGCAAGACTGAAAGTCTATGGGTTACCGCTAGCGCTTTTGGTGTGGAAAAGTAATGCGTATACGTCTTGCAGCTACTGTGCAATGGGTTGCCGCTGGGATGGATTTTCGCCAGGGTGCTGCACATGGTGACTAGTGACGACTCTGATATATATATATATATACTTCGTTTATAGTGTATTTGCTATTTCACGTATTATTTGTATTGTTGTCTGTGTTTGTACTATTATTAGTGAGTTTACACTGTGATGTCCTCGGGAGAGACACTTCACTTTTCTTTCCCCACTCGACTCAGGTGTAAATGAGTACCTGGCGTTAGAGTTGAGGAGACCAGAGTGCTGCACCGCGGGCGACCAGCAATAACTTTGTTGTGTATTTCATTGGTATTTACATGTATAATATATGTTTGCATTATGAATGATATATATAACATTGTATGACGTTGAAAACCAATTTCCCTAAAGGGTATAAGAGTAACATTTAAAAAGAATAAATTGTAAAACAATGTCTGGCACAGCACAACATGTTTCCTTCGGGATAAACAGAAGCGTATTTTCAATTTTCTCCACCAAAGTCTAACGCTCTAATGATTATTGGGCAAGTGTTGAGCGAACGCTTTACGACTTACGAGTGCAAGATAGAAAAGCGTGACAGAGCAGAGAGAGATGGAGCAACAGGAGAAGAATGCATAGTGTCTTCTTGAAGTGTTTTCTTATTCATATGTATTCTTCTCATTATGTACATATTCAGTATATACACTGGAATTGGCCACAAGGTCCTACTATAAACAATGAATTGAACTGAATTGAATTGAATCTGATTTTTAATTGCTCCTCAGGCCAACCGTCGTTACTATGTGGAGATGAGCTTTACATCCCCGTTGAGCAATAATCTCGTTGGATTTTACTATAGTCAGTACCTGAGAGGCAACCAGACAATGTGAGTACAGGCATTCTTCCTTCTGCTTCTTGTGTCATCTCTATAATATAAATAGAACTTTCCTGCCTTTATTGGATTGTATTCACACACAGTACATGAGAGGCAACTAGACAATGTGAGTACAGTATAACCATTCTTCCTTCTGCTTCTTGTGTCACCTCTATAATATAAAGAGAACTTTCATGCCTTAATCAACTGTCTTCATACACAGTACATGAAAGGCAACATTCTTCATTGAGTTTCTTGTGTCATCTCTATAATATAAAGAGAACTTTCATGCCTTTACTCAACTGTATTCACACACAGTACATGTACATAAGAGGCAACCAGACAATTCTTCATTCAGGTTCTTGTGCCATCTCTGTAATATAAAGAGAACTTTCCTTCCTTTATTGGATTGTATTCACACACAGTTCATGAGAGGCAATCAGACAAATTCTTCATTCAGCTTCTTGTGCCATCTCTGTAATATAAAGAGAACTTTCCTTCCTTTATTGGATTGTATTCACACACAGTCCATTAAAGGTGACAGACAATTCTTCATTCAGCTTCTGGTGCCATCTCTGTAATATAAAAAGAACTTTCCCTCCTTTATTGGATTGTATTCACACACAGTTCATGAGAGGCAATCAGACAAATTCTTCATTCAGCTTCTTGTGTCATCTCTATAATATAAAGAGAACTTTCCTGCCTTTATTGGATTGTATTCACACACACGTTCATGAGAGGCAGCCATTGATTGCTAACAACACTGAAAGCCTAGCAAATCAGTTATTTCTTTCATTTCTAGTATAAAGAATAGAAAATGCTAGAAAAATGGAAAGATACTTCAGGTGCTTAATGAACAGCTGCCGTCTTTGCTATCATCTGTTGTTATCTATCCTCACCAGCTATCTTGCCGTCACCCAGTTCGCCCCAACAGATGCCAGAAGAGCATTTCCATGCTTCGATGAACCAGCCATCAAGGCGACGTTCAATGTTACTCTTGTCAGACCGAGCAATCGTTTCTCCATCTCCAATATGCCCATCATTGCCTCCAGTGAGACTTTGTAAGTACAGCGATACTTTGTTTCTCATTAAGTTAAGGGAAAGAAAAAAAAAACCATTATCAGTCGACCCGAGGATGGTAACTGAATGAGGCTTTTATGTTTAAGAATGAGCGTCGGATTGAAGATGATGTTAGGAGTATCGATTTCATCAGACTACCTGGGGGACCAGGGCGCTGCACCGCGGTCGACCAACAATGACTTTGTTAGGTATTTCATTGATATTATTATGTACTCATATTTACATGCATGATGTGAATTTGTCTGTGTGTTTGTGTCATGAATGAAATGCACAACATTGTATGGCTTGTAATCCAATTCCTCTACGGGATCAACAAAAAAAAATTTTTTTTCCATTCTACGAACGGAATCAACATGGCTGAGAGGCGAATTCCATAGGAGATCTGGACTACATAGTCCCATTTTCAACGCGAGGGAGACATAAACCGCCAAAGGTGATAAGATGTCTAACGCATTCAACACACTATAGACGAACGTCTTACTCTTAGATACTATGAAAAAGACAGATCGCAGCCGGCAGTGACAATTTTCCCGATCCGAAATCATTAAACCTTGGAAATACAAGAGAAGAGGTATTCTGTATAGATTATAATAGAAGGTTGCGTTTCTGGACACGGCACTGTATTGAACTCCAGTTGATCCCGGAAGTTCCGGCAAATTTTTACAATATAAACAAATACTGGGATGCAACCATAATGCTTATATATAAATGCCAGATTACCCAAAGAAAATAAAACATCCTCGCTATGCCCAGCTCCTCCTTCTATAAGACTGTCAAATTTTCTTTCTTTACTTCTTCAGCATTGAAGATGGAATCAGTTACGTGAAGGACGTATACCAGAAGTCGCCTAAAATGTCAACTTACCTCCTCGCCTTTATTGTCTCTGATTTCCAGTACACCAGCAACGTTACCAAGTATGGAACTGAGGTAAAATAAAAACTATCTTCATCACATGGGGCTATTTACTTTGAGCGAAATGATCTACAGTTACAGAGAAACAGATATATACATTTACAGCGCCAAAACACATACACTTTCAGCGAAACTGGGCGACGCTTACATATTATTATAGACATTTACAACACCAAAGGAACACAGTTTCAGCGAAATGATTACAGCTACAGCGAAACAAATATATACATATTTACAGCGCCAAAACATATATAGTTTCAGCGAAATTGGCTGGAGCTTACATATAAATTTACAACACCAAATACACACAGTTTCAACGAAACTGGTAGGAGCTTAGTCACTCAGAAAATGAGGGCAGGGTTTCACTTAGTATTTTGCTTCTTTATTTAGAAAGTATGCATGGCCTTTTCCGTTTTTCAGAGACATTGTTCGTAAAGTTATTTTAGTAGAATGACTTTGTTGCCTTCTGCTCACCAACGGGGAAGTAGAAATAGTATTTCAGTTTCTATTAAGCTCATTATATTTGTTAATATTGAACCTGAAGTTTATCCAGGTTGTTACAAACAGTAAAAATATAAAGATTTAGAGATACAGATATTCAGTATGTTGTTTTCTTTACCTCGCCTCTTTCCGCTGTAAATGTATACTCTATTTCTACAATAGTAGAAATCAGCACGCATTATGACCCTTACTTTACCCTTTACTACGTGTAAACCTTATCTGCGTGATACGCTGTGAGGAATAAAATTTCTGGCTCTGTACCTTCAGTTCCCGCAACATATTAATAGGCAATACCGTTATAAAGCGCCTTGATGTCAAGAAAAAAACCCATATATCTGTACCAGTACACGCCTTTAGCCAGAGCATCATAGAAATTATCATCGTAATAATCGTTTTCATTATCCTTCTCCGCCTGTAACTGTCGTCATTCCCATCATCATCATCATTGACATCGTCTTCACCATTATCGTATTATTTATATTCAGCCATCGCATTTGTATAATTTAAAAGCTGTCCTTTTCCTTCCCCATACATTGTGCATTTTGTTGTTTAGTGGATTTTTGTAGTAATCAATGGCTCCCATTATTAAAGGATTAACAGATAAACAGATCTTATTCTCCAAAATGTCAGTGACACCACGTGGACATGCAATAAATGGAAAAATGACGCCAAGACAGTCACACATATTGTGCAATTTGACTATATAAAAAGAAAAAGCAAGAAAAACAAGCATGATATATAATTAATGAAGTACAGCATATTCAAAAGCAAAGCAGTGTCTTTTAATGAAAAAAATTCAAAAAGGGCATGGGAAAATTTACTCAGATTTATGAAGTGTTGTACTGCAGTGGAATTAAACAAACTATTAACCCTTAACGATTTAGGGTTTTTACAGTAACAGAGGGGAATGCACCGCTTCTTAATTTCTGAGAAAAAAGTGCTCTCAAATAAGTAGTGGAATTCATTTCCTTGCGCGTTTTCATTGCTTGTGGGACATTAAGGTATTGCTGTTTGTCCTCAGTATCGCGCCTGGGCCACGCCTGAAACGGTCGGTCAGACCGAATATGCTCTGAGTGTAGGAGTGGCAATTCTTGCATACTATGAGGACTTCTTTGATATCAGGTTCCCATTGCCAAAACAAGGTAAGCACGTGACATCCAGATTGTCCACGATAGGTGAATGTGATTTAATTGAAAAAAAAATGTACATGAATGTCTTATTACCACCTAACATATTATATTGCTCACGATAGCTCATGTATGGCCTCATGGTGACAGTGAGGATATGCAGCATGGAACTAAGAACTGGATGTTGCGGGTTCAAATCCCTCCCGAGGCAGGTTAAAAAAAAAAAAGAAAGGACATTGAAAGTCATAACCCAAGTATGGTCCAGTCCCTTTAGAGTATCAGGAAGACAAAGGGCCCAAACTGTTGCTAGATAGGTGTATCTTCCTCTGAAGATCTTCTGTTGCCTTGTTTTCCGAATAGGAGACTTTCCTATCTACCTCATAAGCCTTCCAACAAAGCCACAACCATTTCTCTCACAACCACTTTCGTGCATTCACTCACATCTCTCATGTAAGGCAGGGTAAATCCCCATGCCGTCCTAATCCATCCCACTCCTACTCCCCTCCCCCATCACGAAGAAAAAAGAAACAGTTGCGAACACGTAACTTTATTTACGCCAAGGGAGTACTAAAATTAAACGCCGAGAATTAAACGCAGTTATCTCAATGAATTTCCTCATTCTGCTAGAGGGCTCATAGCTTCTAGTATATCCTAATGCAGTAAAAGTACAGAACTAGGGTATTCAACATTTTGTTAGAGGGTCACTATGAAAGTATCAAACCAGTGGCATCATGCTGGAGGACTGATGGAAGACAGACTATACTATCACACTAGCTGAGTCAATACCTTCATAATTGCATCTGCTATTCCACGCCATTACCCTCACCTCGCAACTAGCAGCAGTTCCATCACTATATCATTAACAATCTCTTTTGTCACCAGATATGGTTGCGGTGCCAGATTTCACCGCTGGGGCCATGGAAAACTGGGGCCTTATCATTTACAGGTAAGAATTTTATTCGGTAAATCGATCTTGGCCGATTAGTCACCCAACTGACCCTATCATCCCCATTCAACCTTCCCTTTCTCCGCAGACAGGTGTGAGCAGTTGGGAAGTCTGTCAGGGTCACGAGCGCTCACACATGAAAGTTTGGGAACAGCATTCACTTACTAGGTATTCAAGATTTGAATTGCTATGATGTTAGCCATCTTGTGGGGTAGTGGTAGCACGATTAGATTTGCATGCTGAGAGACCCTGGTGTCCATAGGTTCCCGCGATAGGGGACAGGACATTTTCAAGTGTTCGGATGTTTGCAGCCTTTCACTTCACAACAAATCTTTTACTGTAATTTGGTAAAAGCGCTGGTGATACCCTCTCTATGATAATATGTTACAGCTGAATAAATATTCAGACTGGGCTCACATTCCTCCACCTTAATAAAGTAAAGATTATCCCTTTCCACCCGGTGACGGAAGGCAACACAATCTTTTATTTGTTAATCCACTGGATCAGATACGATACGTCGTGCCAAATCATGAAATATGACGATCTCTGTCCTTTACATGGATAATACCAAAGTCGTTGGAGCAGCAATAACTTGGCTCAGCACAGACGTATACTAGAGAGCTAGGGTTGATCGCTCAGCCACTTCTCAAAGCGCCTATCTATCGCTGTCAATGAATAACACACCGTTCTTTGATACAGAAGAAAACGAACGTTTATTTACAACACTGGTACAAGGGAGCCAAGCAAGGTTTACGAAACAGTAGTAATGCTAAGCGACAGTTGAAAATTTCCTTTTTCACCCACACCACACACTCCCTTAAATATATTTCTTCATCGAACTTCTAGACAGCATCGATAACCAACTTCAATCGTCTCGACATTTCCAGAAAGTTCGCAGCGGGCCGAGGTCAGATATTTTCAGTGACCGAGATATATTATCTATAACAGTCCAGTCTTTACTATCAAGGTCAGCTTTAATAAATAAGCCTCTCTATTACAAGAGTACAGAGGGGGGAGGAAAAAAAAAACCGTCATCCGAAATCAGGGCCACCGCCTTCATGGCGAGTGAGCACAGGATAAACATTAGTGAGCACCAGCAGGACATGGGAGGGGGGTGGGTGTGGTGTGGAAAGACCAATATACAATATACGCAAACATTACAGTTGTGTCATGCCTGTTGGGGATATCGTGGATTCAGTTGCCTTCCAATAATGTCAAGAAAGAAAGGACTTAGAATGTCCCGGCAAAAGATGATGATGGAGACAGTGTTTGTTTATTTAATCAGGGAGCAGAATAAAATAAATAAATAAATTAAAAAAACAAAACAAAAACAAAACTATATATATATATGTGTGTGTATGTGTGTGTGTGTGTGTGTGTGAGAGAGAAAGAGAGAGAGAGAGAGAGAGAGTGAGAGAAAGAGAGAGAGAGAGAAAGAGAAGCCGTAGATTTATTACATGCGACCACATATGAATTCAGTCAAGACAGTTATGCTGGCATGTAATCCAATACATATCGTAATCCAAATTTCATGAACTAATGTTTACTGTGACCTCAGAGAGACGGCCATGCTGTATCAACCTGGTGTATCTAACGAATTTAACAAGGCAAGAGTGGCGACCGTTGTTTCACACGAATTGGCCCATCAGGTAAGGCAATAACAATAATAACAGTAGCAATAACTTTATTAACTCCCGTTGGAAGTCTGCAAGTTGTTTTCTGTGAATGTTATTTTAGTTTGATTCATATACTGCCATCTTTTTTATGCTTCACTTTTGCCATAATAAGAATGTACTTGGATGCAAATCATGCGATAAAGTAAAGTTAAAAAGAGCAATACAACACGACACATACTCTCCACACAATGACGCTACCACTAACTACCACCCAACAGCACTACCTTTAACTACCACCCAACAGCACTATCACTACTATACTACTACCACCATCACAAAAAAAAAACCAAAAAAAAACAACAAAACATTATTAACTCTCGTAGTGCGAGGCTTCTTGGATCGAGCCACCGCTGGCTGCGTGGCCAATGTTACGGCTGCGTGGCCAATGCACATGTTGTCTACCGTCCGGTAGGACAACACTGGGGTGCAAAATTCTACCGCCGCACTCAGGGCTCGGCAAGGAAGTGTGTACATATTTTATTGCCTCATTCAAGCGAAGCGAGTAGACGGTAGAATAAATTCTATCACCGCATCCCGTCGTTAAACTTCTGCATCAGACTCCATGAAAAAGTTGGACCACAAAGAGCAATCAGAATTAACCCATACAGAAATAATTTAAAGTAGGGAAAATAAGAGAAATGGTATGTTGCCGATTTTACCCTGAGAATCTGAATCCTCCACGACCCACAATAACGGAGGAGAAGACAAAGGCAGACTCCCAAGTTCATCTTATATTGATACTCTGTATAATCATTAGTATCTTCCTTACTTTGGCAGTGGTTTGGTGACCTAGTGACCCCGTCATGGTGGGATGACATCTGGCTTAATGAAGGCTTTGCCAGCTATGTGGAGTACCTCGGGGTGGAGTTCTTCCATCCAGACTGGAAAATCGTGAGTAACAAATGTGCTGATTGGCGGTAAACCAATAACATAATAACATAATATATAAGCAAAATAATCAGGGGAAAAATGTCAAATGAGAAGAAAGGCTTGGGTAGTTGTTGGAAAGGAAATCCAGCCTTGGTGGCAGGGTGACTGAATCTCGTCCAGGACTTTAAAGGGAAGACTCTACACTTTCCCAGAGGTGGCAATGCAGATAACATGGTGAGCAATTTATCAACATGAAGGCATTGAGTTTTCTGTGCAAAATTGCACACAAAGTTATGAATGAATTATTTTTCTCTCTTGTGGGTGATTCATGTTAGGACAATTGTCATTTGTTTGGAACAAGATGTCACCAATGTCTTTCAGAAGCATTTATGCAGGGTCCAATCTGCCAGATTGGATACGATTCATATTCCCTTTACAAACTGGATATTTCATGCACATATTGTGCTCCTTGCGCTGTTTGCCACATCATAGCTTTAACAGTTTTTTTCTATATTATAGAACTTATTCCCCCTTATATCCTGACACCAAACAGTTTGATCACTTCGTGGTGAATGACCTGCAGAATGCCTTCAACTTTGACGGCCTCATCTCCTCACATCCTATCTATGTCCCAGTGGATCATCCAGATGAAATCAACGAAATTTTCGACACCATCTCATACGCCAAGGTCAGTCCACGAGTGCTAAGGTGCAGAAGTGATCAGAAGACGTACAGTTGTCTATCCCAGCTATAACTATGATAAATTAATAGTAATATCAATAATGAGGGCTATAAGTCTCGTATCCAAGCTAATGCCCGTTCAGGCGACATTACACTATTTCCGCCCTGGTAGACTAGATTACTTTAGGACTTTCTCAACTCTCTGGAAGCATACATCGCCATTGCCATTTACAGGCGCTGATCGCTAGCATTCTGCCAATATCTTTGATTGCCTATAGCCAGCTTCCCATTCTGCAGACATGTGGACTGAGGAAAGGGTGAATGAAATGCTTTCCTCGGGCATTTTTTAGATCTTGCAAAAGAAATTCAGTAAACCTAAAATATAAAAATAAGTCAGTTCCGTAAATTTCTGATGTCATTGCCTACCAATACAGCTAAATACATATATATAGACGGGGGAAGTAGGAAGTGTGATGTGAGAGAGTAATTGAGAACAGTGTAATGTCAAGATTTCTGTGTTAATATTCAAATGTCTGGGTGTTAGTAAATGTGTAATTGGAAGATGAGTGGAATCGAGTGCATGAGGAACACGTAGGCCTATGCCTCTTTGCAGTGTACTGTGTGCATGTAATATCGTGGCTATCTCTAACGACAGCACCGATGATACAGTTCATTTAGTCGTAGACAAGTCATGGAATCGGTGCTGTCGTTAGAGAAGGCCAATACTGGGATGTATTATAAAATGTTGAGCGTTGGCTTATGGCCTAATAAAAGTTTTCAGCTCAAGTGTTATGTAATGATCATTTCAGGGTGCATCAGTCATAAGGATGATGAGGCACTTCCTAGGATATGAAACGTTCAGAAAAGGCATGACGGTAAGTATTCGTATCTCGCATTCGAGGTAAATTGAGAATCTGTTGAACATTAATTAATTGATAAATCACCAATGTAGATGTTTGGGGCGTCGCCTCTTGCTATATTCTCGAGATTAAGGTGATGACGAATTAATCTATTCATAGGCTACTGAAACCCAGCAACTTACAAGAGATAAATTTTGAGAAAACATTAGATTTAATCCTAGGTCTGTGTGAATATGAATTTTTAGGTCTTAGTGAGATGCCTGGTTTTGCCGAAATATTATCTTAGGACAAGGTGGATCTATGACATCCTCACAGTAAGAGAGTCAGTATTAATGATCTTTTTATTGCAAAATGGAAGTCATCAGACATCATCATCGTCATCATCATCATCATCAGCAGCAGCAACAGCAGTATAATCATTATTTCCAAAACATTTATCCGCACTGGATATAAATAAGAAAAGAAATAAAACCATAACAATTTAACAAATACATAAATTTTCGGACTGGCGTCCTTATTCAGATGCAGAAAATCAATGAACTAAGAATGAAGTGGCATAAGAAAACGAAAAAAGAAAAAAAAACTGTGATCAATAGTCATGAAAATTAACAAGTTTGAACAAACACAAATATCCAACATCGAACGAAACAAAGGAGAACACAAATAATGAAGATGGACAGCTGATGAGGACTAAGCAAGTTTACACCACTTTCTTTTCTACAAGACGAAACACCATAACTATTTACTATCACTGTCTCAAACACGCGTACTCTTCTTACTGCCACACTACCGCCACCCAACCCCCTCCCCCTTCCACACACATACTAGCATACTCCCAACTTCCTTAAACCACTCAAAACTTGCTGTTACCTTAAAATATCTCTCGTAAAAACCTAGCTTTCCTCCATCTCTCCATCCATCTCCCCTTCCCCCTTTCTCTCTTTATATATATAAACATACACACATAGTATATACATAATAATATACATATGTACTATAATGATAAGTCATGTATACACACACACACACACACACACACACACACACACACACACACACACACACACACACACACACACACACACACACACACACAATACATGTACATAAATTTATATTTATTTATATACACATACATTTATCATAAATACCACTTAAACCCTCACTTTCGGTCGGTATATCATTGGATGTTGGTCAGACAGGAGCTTTGTTTGAACTTAATATTATTTATGAGCCCGGCTGCCGAGAGGGGAGCCCAGGTTCCAGCCTATGCCACCTGAAAGACAAGAGACNGGGGGGGGGGGGGGAGGACTGGCAAGTAGGGGCACAGTACTATGTTCCCAAGTCCTGGGCAGTCGACAATGTGAGTAGATAAACAATCATTGCTGGACGGTGCTTCAATTGGTTAGTGGTAAGCCACATAATAATAATAATAATAATAATAATGATAATAATAAAGAGAATTTTTTTAGCGCCTCACCCCCGAAAAGCTGGAGGTGCTTTACATCGCATACATTTCTTTTAAACACCAGCCATATTACAAGCATAAACATACACACTCGCACATATTTATTGCATAATATAGACATACATTTCAAAAATATTCTTGATACAGCAAGCATTCCAAGTACGGACTGCGGTAGCTACTCTGACAAATACTTTAAAAAAATAGATGTGTTTTTAACTGGCATTTGAATGATTCAAAACTGGAAGAATTTCTAATATCTTCTGGCAGTGAATTCCAAATAAGAGGCCCAGTATAACAGAAGGCCCTGTCACCATACTTCCTTAAATTAGATTGAGGTACAGATAGCTGTTTCAAATTTTTAGATCTTATGTTTCTTAATGGTGTATTATGGGCAAAGTACATCTACCAGGTATGATGGTGCAATGACTCCTGGGCTCGAAAACAGAGTGTTGTCACTTTATACTCAATCCTAGCTTTTACAGGTAGCCAGTGTAATGTTCTAAGAAGAGGAAGGCTATAATAATAGTAATCATCATCATCATCATCATCATCATCATCATCATCATCATCATCATCATCATCATAATGCGGTTTATAAGTTTCGTATCCAGGCTAGTGCCCGTTCACGCAACTTCACACCATTATTACCACAGCAGACCAGATCACTCCATGACTTTCTCAACTCCCGGGGCAATATACAGTGCCATTAACATTTGGAGGCGCTGATCGCTATTCTGACTATATCTTAAAAAAAAAAAGAGGCACACTGCACTGTAAACTCACAGTGAGATTGGCCAGACGTGGTGGGGGAGGGAGGAGGGGGTATGAGACTAACATGTGAAGTAAACGAGTGATTATTGTTGTGATTAGTTTGTAACCTGATTTATGAATGGTATGGCAGTATGCATGAATGTGAGTTAGTCTGAGTATTGTATTGTAATGAGTTATGTACTACTATGTTTAGACTATTTGATTATTTATTATTTACTCTCATGTACCACAGCCAAGGCAATTTTCCTTTCTAAGGATAATAAAGTCATTCTTATCTTATCTTATCTTNACACATACATTTATCATATGCCACTTAAACCCTCACTTTCAGTTGGTATATCATTGCATGTTGGTCAGGCAGGAGCTTTGCTTGAACTTAATAATATTTATGAGGTCGACTGCCGAGGGGGGATCCTAAATTCCAGCCTATGGCACCTGAAAGACAAGAGACGGTTTGGGGGGGGGGTGAAGGGGCCGGAAGTAGAGATACAATACTGTGTTCCCAAGTCCTCGGCAATCGACAATGGGAGTAGATAAACAATCACTGCTGGACGGTGCTTCAGTTGGTTAGTGGTAAGCCACATAATCATAATAATAATAATAATAATAATAATGCTGTTTATAAGTTTCGTATCCAGGCTAATGCGCGTTCACGCAACTTCACTCTATTATTACCACAGCAGACCAGATCACTCCATGACTTTCTCAACTCCCGGGGCAATATACAGTGCCATTAACATTTGGGGGCGCTAATCACTAACATTCTGACTATATCTTTCACTGCTTTACCGTCTTAGGCTGGCTACCTTCTATTTTCCTCTCTCTCTCTCTCTGAAAAGGCTGTGGTATGTTGTATTAATTAATGAACTCATTAGCTCATTGATTGACTCATCGATCGATTTATTTTGCACTGTTTCAGAAATATCTTACTAAATTAGCATACCAAGCCGCTTTCCATGACGATCTGTGGCAGGCCCTTACAGAGGTAAGTTTTACGGTATTCCATTATCTATGTCAGCACTGGCATAACTGTTTACAAGGCTCAGAACTGAAGCCTGGAATCCATATTTGTTCATTATAGTTTCAAAAAGGAACGCATGAAGAAAAATGAAGGATACCAGCCCGAGTCTGACAGCTTATATGCCCTTGACAGGAAGGAACAGTCTATCGTCTTCAGACTGAGAACAGGACACTGGTCACTGCTACCACAGGTAAAAAACATGAACATCATAGGACATTCGGACGTACAGTTTTACACTTTACATCATAGGAAAGAATTTTACATCAACGCGAAAGAACAGAAATATTCTTCAGAGGGAGATAATTCTCTATTAGAGAGAATGCCTCCCGTGACTGTGGAACAGACAGACAAATTGTGGATCATATACTCCAGGACTGTCCCACCTACACCCAGCAGAGGTTGAGGATCTGGCTGACTGGAGCTCCCTTGCAGACCAAACTATACGGGGCCGGCGATGAACTCAGGTGCAGCACAGTCCTCTTTGCGACCCAGGCTGAGCTGAACCTATAGCATGGTCATATTTGAACGCAGAAGAAGAAGAACTTCATTACATTTACAGTGTCCAGTGAGCGTGTTTGTAGTCAGGCACGCCCACTGGCGCTTTGTCACTTTGTTGATTCAGCCATTCTCATGTCTCCCGCATTTTTTTCCTCTTTGTATTTCTTTGTTTCTTGTTACCCTCAGTCGGTTTTCATATTTATGATTCCTTTACCTTGTCATTATTAAAGACACAGGTGTAGATATTTGCTACACAGCCTAAAAATCATCCACATTGTTTTCTTTTCAAAAGCTGGATATCGCGTACATTTTCCTTCCGCCCGATCGAAACAACAGCGCTGGACAGGCGAGATTTTCATCCTACATACGTTGTCATTACTCGTGCTGCTTGACGTCATAAAGGGAGAAAAGCTAGCAGATGACTGGTGTAGATGCCTGCGGATACTATATGGATCAACTGTTTGCCAGCCTAATCGCTTTTTGACGTCACGTAGCACGAGTGATGGCGGCAGAGTGAATATCCTGACATTCATGCAGTGTTTTCTCAGAAACGTCCAGGCAAAAGATAAAAAAAATATAAGCGGTTTAAATTTTATTAACAAGTACTATGGGCATCCAAGGTTGTGAAGCAAATAACTGCCCCTGTCCCCTTAAGCAGATAGGTCACCGATGCGATGGCTGAAGTGGCATCCTCCCAGTCGTATCGACGTCCGTGAGTGATTTTTGTATATCTCTCAGTAAGGCTGGACAAGTTCACCAAAATAGTCAGTTCAGACCAAGTTCAGTTCACTAAGGGAAGAAAGCCTTACAATCAAGTTTAGCTTAGTTCTGTGGCAATTGAGTAGTTTTCAGTTCAGATCTGTTGACAGCTTCTATTCACCCATAAATGACCTTCATCTTTCAGCAAGCTCGTGAGGATGGGAAGGACATCGACGTGAAGGCCGTTATGGACACCTGGACTCTCCAGATGAACTTCCCAGTGGTGACTGTCTCCCGGCGTGACCCAAATGTGCTGCTGGTTAGTCAGGAGCGTTATTTGGTCGACCCCACTGCCCCAGACCCTGGCAAATACGAATCACCCTTTAAGTACGTTGTGTGTGTGTGCGTGTGTCTGTCTGTCTGTCTGTCTGTCTGCCAGCTGTCTATCTGTCTGCCTGCCTGCCTGTCTGTCTGTCTGCCTGCCAGTCTGCAGTAGCTAGAGGCTCGCGAATATGATAAATGTATAACAAATTTTATAAATCTGATATCAAACAAACACGAGTTTCATATCCTTTTTATCATATAAACTCTAATGAAGAAATGAACTTGTGATCGCGAAAAAGACTCTGAAGTAGCCCTCACCCTGTTTGAGTCACATCAATCACAACTGAACTCATTGATCCACACAGGTACGTGACACAAAGTAGATCCAAGCAGCTGACAGTCATCGATGAAACTTTAGATCACAGAAACACTGTGACATTTCAAATAGATCTACTTTTATTTCAAATGTTTAACTGAACTGAAACTGAAGCATGAAGAAAACGATGACAAGCGATAAGAAAGACTCAAATAATTTTTTTAAACAATCTAGTCAGAGGGAACCCCCATGGCAGTGAAAATAGTTACAAAAGAAACGACATCACATATTCATACGCTTAGAGGTTTCCAAGGCTTCCAATCAAAGTATTCATAAGCAGGTCAAAGATCAAACTTATGTAATGTGTGACATGTCCACAAATTATTACACACTTTTATATCAAAGTATTCGTAAACAGGTCAAAGATCACACTTATGTAACGTGTGACTTGCCAAAAATTATTACACAGTTTTATGTCACCGGAAATAGGCCTAGTTTATATGATAAACGAACTTACACAGCTTTCTCAATATGCAGACGGTAACTGAAAGTTTATAAAGCATAAAAAACAAACCCAACATTAGATCTATGAGGACACTGTCCATATGTTATTCGGATCACGTGACTATTATCAAGGTGTTTTGTATTTTTTTTCTTTCAGTTACAAGTGGAATATTCCCTTGACCATCACCTCTAGCAGAACGAGAAACTTCAACCAAACAGACAAAGACATCCTTTGGATGTACAAAAATGAAACTTCCAGTAAGCATGGATAGAAAGACTGGCATGCGAGGGGCAGGGTATGGGGGTTGGAGTGAGGGAGGAACTGGGAGGGTGAATGTAAAAACAAGGTACATTCAGTTCAGTTCAGTTCAGTTGTTGTTTAAGGTTTCCTTAGCCCCAGCCAATCACTTCGGAGACCAGAGAAAGAGAGAGAGAGAGAGAGAGAGAGAGAGAGAGAGAGAGAGAGAGAGAGAGAGAGAGAGAGACAGAGACAGAGACAGAGACAGACAGACAGAAACAGATAGACAGACAGACAGACAGACAAAAAACCGACTGACAAATATAGATAGACAAACCGACCTAACTACAAACAGACCAAAGACAGACAGAAGCAGACAGGCCGGCAGGTAGGTAGGTAGGTAGGTAGGTAGGTAAGTAGGTAAGCAGGTAGACTGCACCCCAGTTTGTGTGCGTGTCTTCGCCTTCCCTTGTTCATCCACATAATTGTTTGTATGTGTTGGAGGGAATGGATGGGAGAGGAGGGGGAGAGGCTACACCAATCCACTTTCTGTTATGATTCGGCCCTCTTCTCACCTCTAGTATATTTTGCAGGAGTTGTAGGGGAACGTTGTGAATGCACGTGAATGTTCCAGTGCATTGTGAACATGTATGAAGTTAGTAGTTACAGTGTTAAAAATGTCCATATGTTGTCCCGCTGTATATTGTAATTTGCCCGTGTACCACATCTGTTGTCTGGGCTTATTCCTAATAAACGTGTTAAACTTGTTTAGGCAGTTACTAAAACACTGAACAACATGTGACAATGTTGCCCAAGGTTCTTATGGCCGTTTCTGTCTGCCTGACCGTCACAGTGATGAATATTGTATTCCTTTCCCAGAGACCTTCAACATTGGTGTGGCTAATCTTCCTGAGACATCTGATGCTGACGGCTGGATCTTGGCTAACATCGAACAAAACGGTTATTACAGGGTTAATTATCACACAGATAACTGGATCGCATTGTGTAACCAGCTGAAATCCGACCATGAGGTATGTCTGCCTGTTTTGAAATGCTGAGAGAGAGAGAGAGAGAGAGAGAGAGAGAGAGAGAGGGAGAGAGAGAGAGAGAGAAAGAGAGTGTGTGTGTGTGTGTGTGTGTGCGCTTGTGTCTGTGTGCGTGTCTGTAGGTGTGTGTGTGTGTGTGGGCTTGCGTGTGGTGTGAGTGTGTGTGTGTGTGTGTGTGTGTGTGTGTCTGTGTGCGTGTCTGTTATGTATGTGGTGTATGTGTGTGCTTGTGTGTGTGTTTGTATGTATGTGTGTGGGGCGTATGTGTGAGAGAGAGAGAGAGAGAAAAATAGACAGAAAGAGATAGAGGCACAGAGAAAGAAGTGAGGGGGAAGGAAGAGATTTAGGAAAAGAACTGAAAGAGCTGAATAACACTGTTGAAAAATTTCATGACAAAAGATGATATAAGATTACAATAAAATCTGAGCCATTTCGTTTATAACATGACAAGAAACTTTTTGATCGTTTATCTACTGGTATTACCTCATATGAGTAGAAACTTTTCTTTTTTCTTTTTTTCAAATTTTGAAGCATGTGCTATTTCGTCATCTATTAACATTTCCTAGATTTGTAGAAATCCAATACAAGTGTCAATATAATTGCTGTCTTTATTTCTGTAAGTTAATGCCGTTGGTGCAGGCAGACCTACCTCCATGCACCTAAGGCGGTTCTGCGTGGGGAAGAAAGAAATATTATTCTTGTTGAAGCAAAAAGAGGAGCTGGCGCTCATCAGTTCATTAGTACTTTCACCGATACAACCACAAGAAGGACGTCGCCCTCGCTGAGGTTATCATCCTGAAGTATATAATGTCAAAAGTTCCCCTTTTTCGTCTCTTGCTCAGCAAGGGACTTTACGCCAGAAATACCCGGCAAAGGTTCACTGAGTTAGCCCGCCTACAATATAATATGAACGAACATACGACAAATTAATACTAACTGTTTAACTACATAGACAGTACATAGAGTCACTATCCGAGAGCTTGGGGAATTAACGAAACGTAAGATTATTACAAACGTAAGAATTACTTTAGTGCATCAGTGCTAAGTGCACCCTTAGTAGCTTTCAACGTGCAGAAAATTCTTACTGTGGTAAAAGATCCCATGGTTACTGCGCAAATTCTCATATGTAACAATCCTTCATTAGAATGAGAGATGCTGGTCCCCAAACCTCGCGTAAAAAAAGGATAAACTTATCATTCCTTTCATTTCCAGTTACCGTTTTCTCTTTCGTCTTCAGGTCATCCCCGTCACCAACAGGGCACAGATTATAAATGATGCTTGGAACTTGGCTAAGTCAGTGGTTTTGCTCTGTCTGTCTGTCTGTCTGTCTGTCTGTCTGTCTGTCTGTCTGTCTGTCTGTCTCCGTCCGTCCGTCCGTCCGTCCGTCCGTCTCCATCTTTCCTCTAAGCCTGCTGCTTATAGCTATGTAACATTTTGTATGTCTGCTTGTATAGGGTTGTACATCTCTGTGACTGCATAATACGCTGTTTTTGGTTGGAAGTGTTTTTCACTGGCTAGCTGGTTGTTTTTTTTTGTCTGACTGGCTAGCCGATTTATAAGGTGGCTGGCTGACTGGCTGGTTAGCAGACCCTTACTTTCCTGCCTCATCTGTTAGCTTTCTATTGTAGTGGTATAGTAACAGTATTAGGGTATGATTGAGAGAGAGAGAGAGAGAGAGAGAGAGAGACAGAGAGAGAGAGAGAGAGAGAGAAACGAAGCAAGTGATGCGTGGAATCTTGAGAGTGGTTGATGGTTGTGGTATCTGGGCAAGAATCACAGAGCGCCCCCAAAGAAGCAGAATTCTGGGCACACAAATGATGAAAATGCGACTGCCGTGATATCAGGAAGGCATCATGGCTGAGTGGTTTATGCGTCATACTCAGAAACTGAAGGCTGTCAAATCCAAGATGTGTGTGCTCAACTCGCGAGCAGGCTTGAGGTGATTTGCATTGTGGTGTCATTGGGACAGACACTTCACTCACCCTTTTCCTACTCGATCCAGGCATAAATGAATATCTAACTTCAGAGTTGGGGGGACCAGGGCGCTGCACCGGGGAGGACCAGCAATGACTTAGTCATGTATTTCTTTCAATTTTTTTTTCATTCTTGCCACAAACTATCACCAGCGGCTAGAACAGTTTTCTTCTTTCCTTTTCTTCTAGGGCCGGGCATATAAGTTTGGATATTGCTCTAAGAACTATTGAATACCTAGATATGGAGAGAGATTATGTCCCATGGTACGCTGCCCGTGATCAACTGGTCTATGTCAGAAGTATGTTAGCTTTCCACTCCTTGTATGGGTCCTTCGAGGTAAGTAGGAAGTACTCATTCCCCTTCCCTCTATCTTTTCTTCTTTCTTGCTGTCCTTCCTTCCTTATTCTTTCCTTTGTCCAGCTACACTGTAATTCTGTGTGAACAAAAGTACCTGAACATTTTGTCTCATATACACTCACCCTTCTGAGATAACCTTCATGAGGCGATAATCCGCCCAATGACACTTTTGTTGTTGCTGTCGTTGTCGTCGTTATTGTTGCTATTATTGCTGTTATTGGTGTTATTATTGTTGTTGCTGCTGCTGTTATTTTTGTTATTGTTGTTGTTGTTGTTGTTGTTGCTTTAGTTATCTGCAGCGTATACAGGTCGATTTCGTTACATTTTGACCATGCCCACACTTGCTAAGTTCCCATTAATGGTAGTTCTTTCAGAGTCCATCGACTGACAGTACCCTTTACTTATTGGCTGTTTAAATGTCTGACTGCTCCTCGCTACCTTGTCCTGGCGCTCTGTCTCCTTTTGTACTCATCTCTTCCATTCTTTTGATACCAGCAGAAACATCTTTTTAATATCTTCCTTCTTGCTAGTCTTTTTCATCACCTTGACTTGATAATGTCAGCTCAATTCATCCTTTGTTTGTCCTGAACTTTGGGGTTATCTGATAACTGGAAGCAAAAGTCTTATGCTGGGTAGATATTTTGCGAGTCTTTCCGATATAAAATCCACATCGATACAAGTACGGATATCAAATTAGCAGGACATCCTGAAAATATGGAGAAAGGAAATGTATTTAGAGAGGCCCATCTGTGCTTGAACCACGAAAATGAAATTCCCAGTCACGCAGCGAGCGAAAGGCAGGACACGTCTTGTTTTCATTGGCTGATAAAAATTGCAAGGGATATTCCTTGCTTGCTTGTCGAGTGTATAATAAGATCACAGTTTTTGCAACTCAGATTTGTCAAGGTGTATAACTTCTTCGAGATGCCTAATTTCAATAATTTTGTGATAAAAAGGATAGTATACATGTGTATATATGTGTGGATTAGTGATTGAGGATATTTACAGTTTTATCAGCTAGATTTCAACATTCAACCCAACTGCATTGGTCCAAAGCTTGAATCCCTCCATGTATTGTAACAAAGCATATGATGGTTGTAGTTCGCTAAAACTCTATCATCATCGATATCTGTTGTTAATTAAAGATTCATGATTCAAGAAAGTTTATTAGCTCATGACATATGAGTATCCAAAAATAATGACTAAATATTAAACAAATAAAAGCAACAGCATAAACAAATAACAGTGACAATGGTGGGCCAACCCTAATCCCCTTAGGCACTGCATAATACTAAGCAAAACATCGAAGTTAAGTTGATACTATCTAAAGGTCGTCATTATGATAGGTATTATACACTGTCTTTTTCCAGAGATATATGCAGAGTAAAGTGAACAGCACGTATCATCATTTTGGCCTAGACAATACTGGAGCAAGTCACGGTGAAGCGTAAGTTGTCTTGATCAGGGGTCTTCAATCTTTCAGTAAAAGAGTCAGTTTTGTATCTTATTCATCTTGTAAGGGTCAGATATCAAGTACATTGGTGAATCATGATGAATCGTAGCATTCTGGCTCAATGGCCAATTTTTGAGCATCCTTATTTGAGATGGATAAATGGATGGATGGATGGATGGATGAACGGATGGATGGATGGATGGATGGATGAATGGAGAGAGAGAGGGAGGAAGGGATGGATGAATGGATAGGTGGGTTGGTGGATGGATGGATGGATGGATGGATGGATGGATGGATGGATGGATGGATGGGATGGATGGATGGATGGATGGATGGATGGATGCAGATAACAGGATGCCTATTCATTCACAGTCTGCCTTTGTTTATATTTCCCTGAATTCCATATCGTCAGGCTCATCCCACATTTAC
Source organism: Ellobium chinense (assembly GCA_033807755.1). Lineage (NCBI taxonomy): Eukaryota > Metazoa > Mollusca > Gastropoda > Ellobiida > Ellobiidae > Ellobium > Ellobium chinense. The sequence goes on from JAWQUT010001393.1 coordinate 26,628, forward strand.
GGAAGCCACTTTTTGAGGTTCTGAGAAATACAGTATAGCTCTCTCAACCCATTGCTCAAAGCAAAGCAGTAAAACCGATTAGGTTTAGATGTGAAATTGGGATATGATAACGAGTCAAAACCCTACATTTGTTTTAATATGAAAAAGGAGATAAATGGAAGATCATATTAGTATACACAACTTAAGTCATCCAAAAGAAAAAAAAACATTTTAGCCAAATACGATATGAGTGTGCATGACTTATCATCATCATTTCTCTGCCCCACCAGTCCTGCCTACCTGGCTACCTTCTTCCACTCTTCCAAACACTCTTCACCGTTATTCTCTTCTATTTCTCAGATATTCTCGGAACCTGATTGCTGGAGAAGCTTGTAAATTCAATGTTCCGGAATGTGTGGACGCCGCTAGTGCTCTGTACAGACAGTGGATGAATCACCCAGCTGTTAACCCGTGAGTTGAGAGAAAGAGAGTGTGAGAGAGAGAGAGAGAGGGAGAAAGAGAGAGAGAGAGAGAGAGAGAGACACACACACACACAGACACAGGCAGAGAGAGAGAGAGAGGATAGGGAAAAAGGGTAGAAACGCTTGTTTGAAGGCGTTTAATGAAGATGGATTATGGACAATGTTTTCATTGAAAGGAGTTTCCATTATATGTGACTTCTAGTTAAACGCAAAATCCTTTCATCTAAAAACAATTGCAGTTACGGGGAAGTTGCGATTATGCCAACCGAAATTAAGGAATCGACTTTGCAGGGGAGAAGAGAATGAGCGGAAAAAGGATCGTGAAGAAAAACCTTCAGGCATGAATGGAAGAACGAGGAGAGAAAATAAGAGCAGGACGGATTTTTTTTTCTAACTTTTTCTAGTGCGGGGGGTGGAGGAGGGAGTGGAAGAGGGAAGATGTTGCGTGATTATGACGCAGGCTGTATGGTGGTCGTGGCAGTACAGGTGGTATAACATAATATAAAAAAAAAAGACCTGATGCTGGAGTGGCCGAACATATAATTGTTGTTTGAGAGTTTGTGCATTAACGATGGTATCTCTTACCATCTTAAAAATTCCACTAACTCTGCATGTTGAACGCTACTGACGCGATCAACAGCGATGCACTCATGTTATTCTTACGATTGTAAGAGATCCCATCGTAAATACGCATGCTCTCAATTGTTTAGTCATACGGGTGGTATATCAGATTTGGTTATTACGGTGGTAACCCAGTCGCTCCAGCTTAGCGTATATCTTCTTTTCTATTTCCAGAATTGACCCACTTCTCAGGGTTATAGTTTATTGCTTTGCTCTCAGCAATGGAGGCTGGAAGGAATGGAGTTTTGCACTGAGGGTAAGAACTAGGTGGGACGCTGGATTTACTGGATTTCAGAAATTGGGAGTGGTATGGAATGCCAGTGGAAAGGGGCCTTCATTACAATATACCCTCACACAGATCCGTGAGACGAGAGAGACATCACAAAAAAAAAAGGGAAAAAAAGATGCAGATGGTACCCAGACGGACATCCGTTGTCATTAGACGATCCTTTTTATTGTTCATTATCGTTATGATGACCAATAACATCACACGTTTTGTCTTTTGCTTGTGTTGTTTTTAGCTACTGACTGTCACCTCCATTGTAGTGATCGAAATCAAGTGGCGCTTTACTCTTTCCATAACTTTATTATGTCATTCACTGAAATATGTATGGGTGTGCATTGACTTAGCCGATATGATTATTTTCCATATTAGATGATCTGAAAATATTTGAATACTTTTCATCATAATTTCAGATGGGCTCTAGAGGACAGTAATTACCCTTATTAATTATATTAATTATAAATTTCGTGTCATGAAAATTTTATGAGCGAGTAGACCACTTTTTGGCGCAAAAAGGTTGCATGTTCTCCAAAATTTATAAAACCCTTTTATAGGCTTATGTTAACATGGCCGATTTCGTTGTCTGCTATTTATCCGACAGCCTCTGTTCGTCTTTTCAGCAACTGTTTGAGAATGTCACGATTATATTATGGTCTAAGTATTTCTGCTTCCTTTCTTTGATATTCATCATAAGTTCTTTAACTTTTTGGGATATCAGTATCACCTTTGAAAATTCATTTTGTGTTAGGAGCTTTACGAAGTTTTGTCATAAAATGCACCCATTACGCAATAACTCATTACTTTTTTTCGATTGACAGTCAACCTTGATGATGAGTAAGGCATGGTCCAAGAAAAAAAAAATGTATTTTGTTTTTAAGATGTTCTTATTATTGAAGTTCTTAATACTGAGGTTCCTTTGTATTCAACAGATGTACAATGAAGTCAACGTGGCATCAGAAAAATCCAACATACTCGCCTCCATGGCGTGCTCACAGGATCCGTGGGTTCTTAATTAGTAAGTTGGTCTTACTTGGTTTACGTTACAACAGACCTGTTTCAAAACTGACCCGTGAATTGATCACGGGTAAAGAAATCATCTGAATCTTACCCGCGGGTGCCGGGTAGTGATTATTTCTTGGTTTCTGTTTCCTAGATTGCGAGATAATCAGTAGAAGCACACTCTCTAGTCCTTAATCCATGTCTCCTCACCAGGAACCACCCCGGTACCCGTGCCGCAGAGGTATCGGTACAGTTCGTGAATAGAATACTGCTTTTCATGAGGACACTAAAACCTGGATCTGCAACCTGATTCTTTGAAAATCCAATTTTGCCGTGCATATCTCAGTTGCTAAATTAATATTGGAACGCTTTGGTGTGCAAGGCTGGTGGAGCTCTGTTTGGATTTGACGTGGAAAAGAAGTTATGTTCCAATCGGAATACGAATGTAAAACTGGGACTGTGTGAACAGTTCCCTTTTAATTTTGACGCTTTGGCTTCATACATTCCAGAGTTATGAGGTGAATGTTAGAAGTAATTGAAAGTATATCACTGTTAAAATCATGAACGCAGAACCCAATCTAAGTGGTAGTTACCTGTGTTTTATCACTTCATGGCAATGAAGGGTTGGGGCCTTACAGGTCATGGGTCAGAGGAATTTGAAAAGCTAAATTTAGCTTGGATTAGACAATAGGCCCAATAATAAAGGATTAAAAACATAAAATGCAAGTTGACACATATTTCAAACCAATACTCCATTTTCTCAATAGGGTAATTTCTTTAGAGGTTTCAGGTTGTTTTTTTTTTGTTTGTTTTTTTAAGGGCAGCCACCCAGGTGTTATACTTTGTTGAAATCCTAGTTCTGTTTTCCTCATATTACAGTTTTAATCTATTCTAAAATGACTGTGATTCGAATCGGGAGGCAGTGTGGCCGTGTGGTTTGTGAGTCGCACGCAGAAACTGAAGTCTAAGGTTTGTGTGCATGACTCGCAGATTGGGCGGTTTACGCTGTATTGTCACTGGGAAAGACACTTTACTTACTCCACTCAGGTGTAAATGAGTACCTGGCTTTAGAGCTGGGGGTATCAGGGCGCTGCACCGCTAGGGACCAGCAATGACTTTGTTATGTTTTTCAGCTGTAATAGTATGATGTGTATTGTTCTTTGTGTCAGTGTTATGAATGAAATAATATATAACATTGTATAACACTGTAAATCAAAACCGGGAAATTAAAAGTTGTATTTTTTTTTCATTTTCATCTAACACGATTTCAATGCTCACCAGCTTCCTACATTTAGTTCTGGAGGACAACTCACCGATAAGGAAGCAAGATGCACTTACAGTGATCGCCAATGTGGGTTATAGTGTCTATGGACGGCCTCTGGCTTGGAACTTTTTCCGCGCTAATTATGACACCTTACGAGAAATGTACGTACCTATTTCTTTTTCTCTCCCACCCCCGCCCCCACTTTCTCTTTGGTCTCTCCCTCCATCACATTTATTTTTCATCATCCTGCATTACATGTCCTAACTCCAAACCTAATGTTATTTGTTGTTGTTGGTGGTGGTGTTGGTGTTGGTAATGGTGGTGATGGTGGTGCTGTTGTCGTCATTGTTGCTGTTGCTATTGTCGCATGCATTATCAAAGATGATAAATATGAACAATCAAATCGTTCGAAATTTGAAGACATTTTAATGACATCCTATCAGAATTTATGTATAATTTCAAAACTTAATGTCATAATAGTTTAACGAATAAGAACCATGTTAGTCTAAAACTTGAGCCACATTAAAAGTGAACAACGCCTGCTAACCAGTAAGTTGAAATAAAATTTGATTCCCTAATGTGGAGCGGCGTGGCCAAACGGTGAAGGCATTTGACTTAAGATTTAAAGTGCGTGGTTTCGATTTTCCAAACATGATCATGTTGTAAGTCCTTGACAAAGCATTTCATTTCCCATGTTCCTTAGTTCACCCATCTATAAATTGGGTACCTGGTTATAGGCAGTGGAAGACATTGTCAGAATACTAGTGATCGGCATCTGTAAATGGCAGCGGCACTGTATGCGCTCCAGGGAGCTGAGAAAGTGCTAGAGTGACCAGTCCTGCTGGGGTAGTAACAGTGTGAAGTCGCGTATGCAGGCATTAGCCTGGGTAGGAGACTTAAAAGCCTTATTATTACTGTTGTTATTATTATTATTATTAATCATGGTTACCTCCTTATCACTTTGTTAATCCTCTATGCTCCCAACCATGATCAGGGTGGGAATCATACAAGTCCAGTGGCCTTATGCAAAATCTTTACGTTGATCTGCGCTCTGCGTTCACTACAGTGACTACTCGTAATGTTTTGGGAGTTTCCTGTGGTTACCGCAGTGCGTTAGTAACTGTTAATGCAAGTAGTACACGCACTGCCACAGGTACGTCCAATTCCTTGATGTTGTCATAGACGTTAGATCTTTGACGTTGTCTACCCAGTTCTTATTCTTCATCTTCTTCTCTCTCTTTCTCTCTCTCTCTCTCTCTCTCTCTCTCTCTCTCTCTTTTGCTGCTTCGGCCTGGCTGATCATACACACTGCGTTGTGCGGTGTGTTCTGATTACACAGTCAGTAAAGATAGTGAACTTCTCATATTTTGTTTGTTTGTTAC